>JABFQM010000839.1:0-27985 GCA_022816865.1 Zelostemma sp. ZL-2020
TAGTCCCGTGAACAATATAAATAATCGAACATGCAAATTGGCTAAGAAATAAACATTTTTCTTTTAAAAAACTGTTAAAATTTTCAATTGTTCGTTACGAGCATTTTTGCACAATTTTTTCAGTCGCCTTTTTTTTTCGTGAAGAAGAAGATGTTGTTAAATAAATTATACTGGCATATTAAATGTAATTAATGACGTTGCGTTATAAATATTTTTTCTAATTCACCCTTGCATTAAAGTATCGATCCGCCTTAAGCATAATTTAATTATGCTGTTTATTATTAACAAATGTAAATTTGGTACGAATTTAAGCAAATGAGGATGCAAAATTCAATTAAAAGATGATTGATTTTGGATATTCTCTTTTTGAAGGAAAACAAACAGATTCAATTAACCACTATTCAATGATGATGAAATATCGAATGCAAAAGCTTCATTTTCGATTAAAACGTTTATGTTTTGCCAATAGATAATGGAGTGTTGTAAAATTTCAGTATGATTTTGGAATATTTGTTGAAATTTGTCCTCTGGTATATGATAATTCGGAATTGATGAATTGATGAATTCATGTAATTATGACGAATTTTCATCAATGTGAAACCAATCAAGTTTTAATCTTTTTGGGTATTTCTCTGTTTCAGGTAAGAGATGATACCGCATTAGGAAAATCCTAGTGCAAACCAACAAAGCAGTGAGTAAAAGATGTAATCCCTGAATTTCTACATTTTTTTGTAATCTGTTAAAAGCAACACTTTTACGTTGCTACTTATGAAAACGGAATTGAACATAAAAACGTAACGTCACTAAACAAGGAAATCCTATTGAGAAGTCGGGTCAAACTGAACTTCGCAATTCATTATTAACGACATTTTAACGTCTCACTCGGTGTCTTTGTCGGCGTAACGGTAATAAAAGCAGTTCGTTACGCCAGTTATTCCGGTACTCAAATTGTCATGAATTTACAATCTTCAACGGTATTTCACTTCGATCATTGACTGATTATCATCTTCTAATTCTGCGCTTTACTGTCTCATTTCCTCAACGGAAACGGCTTTGCAATTTCGTCGTTTCTCGTTGTTGGACTAAGCTGTCAAAGTGCATTCGAGGATTTCGACGATGAAAACCGGCGGAAGAAAAACTACGTACAAAATCGACACAGATCCGGGAAAAAGAAGGTCTCAGATATTAGCATGCTTATCACTCTTACGCTGGAAGCGATTCTCATTTGTTCCCGCTTTTTTAATCTCTGCATCGTTTCCTTTGTGAGCACTCGTAGCTATTTCTGTTTCGTCCTGTCGTGGATTTCACTACTCTTGGACGCTTCATCTGCTATTATTGAAATTCTAGAACGATTCTGTGCATGACAAAGCATGAATTCGAACACTTTTATGCAGCAGTGACAAAAATCTTTACGAAGAAGTAACTCGTCCATAAAAATTTTCATTTCCACATTTTTGCGAGATGAAGTTTCATCATTGTTGAGTTACGTCGATTTCTATTTACAAAAATGACTGTTCATAATCTAGAATATCTGTGCTGAAAGCTCCTTTAAAAGTACTTTACTTTGCAACAAATTTTCCCTGCAATAACGTGATCGTAAAAAATGTTTCTTCTCATAAATGCGGTATTGAGTGTAATTCATTTTCGCATAAAAAAAGCAATTTGGCTGAATAACTCCATAAAATCGTCTATGTACCATCGCATCGTAGAAAATATTTCGTATTCAATGTATAAATAAATTGTTGATCGTTTGTTCAACAATTCAATACTTTTTTTTTCTATTAAAACTAAACCAATTGCATTTTCAGAATTGTTGAAAAGTAAAATGCTTGATCAAATGCTCTTCAATATCTTGAGGTATTTTTATTAAATGGAGTCGTTTTATTAAAAATTGTACCATTTATAGGAAATACTTTTCCAGCAAAAAGATGTCAAAGTTCGAAATGGCTCGATCATCAAAGTGTTATTTTTCTTTGAAGCAGAAATAGCGTTATCCTCAATTGTAATTTCCGTTCCATCGAGCTCAACGAACGATAACGAAGCGATGGGCCACCAGGCTAAGCCGTCGTGTCGCGTTGTCAGTGTCAAGACCTCTTAACGCACAATTCAGCCGACTTAATTGCACCATCCTGCAAGTGAGTCACGGGTCCGCAGGTCACGGCGCATACATTTTTTCACCGTCAAAGGAGCTATTATTTCAAGTAGGGCCAGCTTTATGAATACCCTCATTCATTTTTACTCGGAACCAATTTTTAATAACTCATCCAATTTAAAATTGCCGGATCATCGAATCTGTAAAAATAGAATCGATTTTCCGCGAAAATAGAAGCTCGTCAAAAGCTCGATTACTGGCAAAACTAGTTATAACTTTTTTAATCGACTCGCCCGTGATAAGATCGTCGCGTTTCTCGATACGGGAAACATCTGCGAGCGATATCAGAATTAATTTTTTTCCCCGATTGTAATCAAAGAGAAAATTTCATATATTTACCCATCAAAGTTCCACCTGAAAATGACGGGAAAACAAATCCCATTTCGCGTTTGATTGTTCGTTAAATGTATTCCAAAGTTAGCACTTGTGCGGTAGGACAAATTTGTACTTTCGGTCCTTCGCATTTCACAAAATTACGTCGAGCGCTCGCGGCAAATCGTGTAATTGAGCTTTCGGCAATGAATCCCGACAATGGACTACGGTCGTGTCTCTTCAGGTAATAGCGCTCGCGAAGGTCGGGGCGATGCGACGCGCGGTCATGTACAATTTCAGAGAATATTCCGCATTATGAGCGTGTTAAGCGAACGTGTAATGAAGAGGTTTAGTCAGGACACATGATCCATCCATATGATACACTTAACTTTGGAAAGTTACACTCTCGCTCGATTAACTCGTCGTCGTTTAATCTCATTCATCACGTCTCGATAAATCGATCGAATAAAGTGTTTATTGCATTCTAGTGTAGTTGATTCTTCAAAAACAAAACGGGACATTATTCGTATAATCTCTGAAAAAAACAAGCGAAACAATTGAGAAGAATAAAAATTGTCCGTGACTTGAAAATGTCGTGTCGTGTTTGTTTTTGAAATTTTTAATTCCCTACGCGATGATATGAATAATATAATGATAAAATAAATATAAACCTACAAGTTTCCGCTTTTAAAAGCAGAATAAGAGTTTTTATTTCCATTGCCGCGAATGGAGATAACGAGGAAAGGACTTTTTTCCTAACGAGGGTAAAAGTTTATTATCCGAAAAAGAAATAAAGGTAAATCGTACGAGTAATTTAGGAAATATATCCATGATCCCAGATATCGATAGATTTCACGAGCCAATCCCTTAGTATCGCGATAAACATCGTGAATTATGACCGCGTGGCTAAGGTGTAAGCAATTACAGAAAAGAAACCATCTCGCTGACTTGGGAGAGCAATTTTCTTAATGGAAGACATATCAGTGGAAAAGTTTGCGAACAATCATTCACTTTGAAGTTGAAGAATTGTGGGATAAGAAACTCGCAAGTGTTCGCAAATTCTTGGCTTTTATAACGACGAGTTTTCTTTTCCATTTTCCTGACAATCGTTGTTCATTGTTTAAAGTTTCAAGACGAAGTTTCCTCGATGGAAAGGCTTTTTACCTCCAAATATATTCCAGTGCATTCCTCGTAATTTAACTGCGAATCGATGTAATGATAACGATTTTCCGAAAGTTACGTTCGCTGCGATACAAGACTGTTCGCTTGCATCGGCGAAATAGCAATCATTCCAAACGTGACGGTCCATCTTACTTTCAAATTCGGGATCCGAATTTGTTCTCGATGTCCTGGGCGTTATTTGCGAAATATCCTTGGTCTCTCTGGCCTCGTACGTGAAGTGGGTTAGTGCGATTGTGACGTTGGTCTGCGGCAACCCAGTTACAGTTCGCAGCGGTATAGTCAACACTGCAGTAAAGTACACTCCGGACATATATCTTGACGAATTCGATTACTCCGCTGCACTTTTTTCCAGCGACGTTTTCAGCTAATCAAGCCTTCCGCCCGGGATTCAATGAGAAGTTTATCGCGCTTTACAGGGAACATCTTTCCCCCTTATTTTTTATCTCAGGCACCAATGGAATTGCCCGAAAAACCATCGGAATGATGGATTATGGACGATTAACAATCGAGGGGAATTCCGAGCGAGACAAAGCTTTCATCGGCATCGATGCTTTTTATTTGATCCCGCGTTCGGACAATTAGCGGCTATCGAATGATGAAAGTGCATCATTCATTGTCGATCGTGGAATTATGGATTTATGGGACCGGCGGGAAGTTCTCTCGTTACTGCATTCGCGTGTCAATTTTGATCGCGAGTCCTGTGACATTCGGATTATCTCCCTCTCGCGGGATTTGTCTTTCATCCTTCATCTACGTACAACAAATATTTGCGACATGAACATGAAGAATACAAAGGAAATTTGTTGTTTCAATGGTGGCTTTTTTTATTGATTGCGACTTTTGTTTTTCTTTGAAGTTACTGCAGTAAACGAAATGTTTATTGAGAGAAATAGCAATTTATACTGAGAATCTGAATGAATTCTCGATTTTATTTATGTATAAACCAAGAAACAAAGGAACAAATTGATAAAGGAAATATTTTAAAAAATTGGTAATCCTATTAAAATGTGTAAAATACGATTTGATTGCAATTACATGTCTATCGAAAATCGATATTATATTACTACTGAAATGTGGATGAATTTTGATTAAAGGTGCAGTAAAGTTGGGATAAAATTGGGATTGAAAGTTTTGTTTGGATTGGAATTACTCTGTTATTTCAACCTGAATTTTTTATCTACATTTCTATCGCTTCATTAATGTTTTCATTTCCTCCAAATCATTGTAGATTAAGCAAACCATGTTTTATAAAACTATCCTCGCGAACTGGGTCAATTAAAAATATATTAATGCCAATCAAACATGCCAACAATTACTCATAAATTTCTTCGAAATTATTTCTGCCCATTTACAAAAAAAGACAGAAGAGAATGAATTTTGAAAATGTCTAAATTTGCATTCCCTGGTTTCGCTTTTTTTAGAATGGCTGAAATATTTATTTGGATATTTTACTTTCATTGAAAAAGTTATAAATCATTTCATTCATGCACGGCGCTGACACATTTAATTTTAAACCTGATAATAAAGATAATGAAAATAGAAGTTGAAAATGTAAAGAAAAAGTGCATAAATGAATTCGTGCATTTTTAGAAAACCCAGCAGTCGTCCTAACGATGTGTTAATGTTCTAAAAGCGTTTTGCATCTGCGCCTCGGATTCTCCGTGGCGCTGCTCCGCAGAAGTGATCTCCAAGGCCTTCTTCAGACGTCATTTCAAAAAGTCTTCGCGCACGTCTGAAAAGATGCTCTCGGGTGTTTTTTGAAGCACGCCGCTGCTTCACACAAATCCTTATAATTCGTTATTTTCTCTTGTCCAGAGTGCACGAGGCTTTAATCAATTTTCGGCGCCCCCGGATCCGCGACATTTTTCACCACAAATGTACACTACAAAACATATGAAAATAACATCTTTCGGAAACTTGGAATACAAACTTTTCGTGTCCATCGAAGTAACAACGTAATTAGAGCAGTTATTCAACTGTCAAAGTTCTGGCTCCAACTGTGCTTAGTTCATGCACCGCATGAACCCCGCATGAAATCCGAGAGGATTCTGTTAATTATACAGCCCCAGAATTCAATGACAAGACTCGGGTTTGGCTTCTTTGTCGATGAAGAGCGCGCGTCGTCGAAACTTGTATTCAAAATCTCGTCATCGTTTAATTATACGCGAAGTTTCGCGAACTCGTGTTTTTCCGCATCGAATGATATTTTTCCCGACCGAAGAACGAGTTAAAATTAGATGGAGAGTTTGAATCCCCTATTCGAGAAACTGGTTACATAAAAATATACAGAACTGGCAAGAATAAACATGATAGCTTCCGTTTGTCTTAGTTTTCTTTAGCACTCGGAGCTTCCTGGCACTTCCACTCAAACCGGCGGAATTACCGAGTCTGGAATTTCAGGTGTACTTACAGTCTCGTATGCGTGCTGCGAGAATTTCACTGCTTGTATTGTGGCGACATTTCGGTAGATTCCGTTACAGTCTGCAGTTTGCCATGCGGAAGCGGCGTCGCTAAGCCTCTTTTGCTTTTTTATTTCGCTCACTCGCGAAACTTTCCCATCCGCATCATTTCGCGTCGGAGGCAAACTACGGAATCTTGGATGAATTCCATTTGAAAAGTAAATAGTACTTTGAAAATTGAACCCGCAGGAAAATGATCGTAGGAATTTTCATACGTCGAGTCTTGTATAACAAATCGAACTCACCCCAACGATTTACCGCGCTTTCCGCGCGAGGAACAATGCCGGTATTTGGCCCTCTTCCAGCACTTTGGTACTAGATCTCGTGATGCGAGGAACTTTTTACGGGGATCGACTCAAACAGCACTTAACTCGTGTGGTAATGCACAATAGAAATTCATACGGCCCACGCGGATGCTCGGCCCTGCAAACCGGGAGTCACGCGGCGCTTTGAATCGTTTGTTTTCTACACAAAAAAGCGCCTTCTCGAATTTTTATGATTCGGAACACAAAATACCGCTTGCAAAACCAATGGTCCGTTTCTGTTCTTTAACGAGATCATTTTCAGTAGGAAAAGGTACCCTGGGTTTGAATATGTTTTGTTTGTTAGTTTGTAAAAACTGCTATTTTCAGGAAAACATAATCACGAGATAAAATTGAGCGAGGCCCTTGAACAATGACTAATTAGGTGATCAATCAATTCACTTTTTCGAAATTCAAAGGAGTTTAATTAGGACTGTGAAATTTCCCCATGAAACTCAATTTTTATTGATGATAACAATTTTTGTGTATAAAATCAAATTAGCAATCAAATTTTAATTCTGAATAAATCGATAATTCTTTCCGATAATGCGTTTATATTCAAACGATTCTTCTGGGAGTCACAGAAAATCGAGAATGTTCCTCTAATTTTTTCGAATTCTTTTAGAATAATTACTAGAAACTCTTACGGTTTTCTCAATGTAGAGCACTCTTCACTTGCGATTTTAATATCAAAAGTATTTTTACATGAAAAAAAGTTGAGTAATTTTAGGACGAGGTTAAAAAGGGAGCTATGGATCCATTTCTGCTCTTTTCCGCACCTTATGGGACGGTATAGAAACGTTCATGCTCTGTTAAGCCATCTGAGATTGCTTCTGGTTTCCTCGGCGCTATTTATTTTACAAAAAGACCACATGTGCTGAGACAATCCGCAGAATAGTACACGGATCGAGCTCAGAAGTTTGCAGCCACCGCCGGAAATCGAAAGCACTGAAATGCCAACGAAAACCACCGCGGTCGGAACAGAACAAACTCCCCAAAATCATTTCTGATTTTAATGGAACTGACAAAAGCATATCAATTCCGAAATTTATCGAGTTTACGATAGACCTTTTCGATTTTCGACCCGAGTGACTTCCTCTTTTCAATTCCGGCGAGTCTTTCGTTATTGAAAACCGTGACTTTGCGAGAGAAGACACTTTTTTGTCAATGTTAGCTAAGAGCGCGATGGCTAAGAGCGACAGAGTTTCCCTCGAAGGCACACGGATTTTCGCTCTGCTTTTGCGCGCCTGTCTACAATTGTTTCCGCGTGGGGACGAGGAGACGAAAGAGGACTGCTTTACAAGAACGGCCAGCCCTCGTGGAGAAGAGAATCTCGTAATTTCCCGAGGGTAAAGCCGAGGAACGCGGCACGACGAATGACGTTGCTAATCTTGAACGTTGTACAGCGGAAATGGAAAGCCGCGGGACAAAAAGACGTACGAAATCTTTTCCAAAAACTCGATGATCCCACTCATTGACTCTCGACGAGTTTTGATGTACTGACCCACGAGCCCGGGAAAACTCGCCCCGGGAAAGTTCGTAATTTTGAGCCCCCGACGACAAAGTGAATCTCTTTCCTTGTTTTTTTCCTCTCTCTTTTTCCACCTCGAACGCAACAGGTTCCGCGGAAGTAGTTTCGACGGAAAAATTTCATCGAAGACGCGTTCGCAAAAGTAAAATTCTGCGGAGGAATTCGTTTAATATTTCGTCCCATTTTTCATTACGCTGGAAAAATGCTTCGCGAAGAATGCGCGAAGTTTTGCAAGATTAAACAAACGTCGCATTGTTTCCGCTACGGCCCGATCAAACATTTCGGTTTACCTTCGACGCTTGACTATGACAAGCAAATTTTCATAAAATTACCTATAGGGTAATGTTTACCGGCGTTAATTAACGCAGCTATTATTCCCGGAAGTTGAAAATTGATTGGATAATAATTAACGCCGCGACTCCGTTCATGAATAATATGAATTACTTTATTATTTTGTATGCTGGTGTTGTGCTCGATATGCATGATGAATATATTATCGTGTTCAATGAAACGTTAATACGGTAACCGAAGTGAAAAGTGCGACTGAAAAAGGACGGAAATCTTCCAGTCGCGATATATCATTGAACGTTCAAGATTCATCAACGTGAAAAAATTCCGAGCCGCTTCAGCTGAAACGCTCTAGTGGAATATTCACACGGGGTTTAACAAATTGAATTAATAAATCAGAATAAAAATCCGCGGCATTATACGAAACGCGCTACGCGCTAATGAACACTGAGCGGGATCGAATTGTTTTTTGAAAGGAACTCGATCCGCCGCGTTTCATTTGCGGCGGGGATTTCTCTTTGATTGAAAAGCGCATCTTTCCGTGCCCCGCGGCGGATTCGAGGAAATAAATTTTCATTTTCCCGAAGACGCCGCCGGAATTCGAGGGGACGTTACCCAATTCCCCCTATTGCATTAATAACGTAACCTCTGACAACACTCGACCGTAATAATTCATTGGATTAGTCATCGTTTTGTGTATTTTTGCCGGGATCGCGATTGCGTAATGTAATTTTTGTTTGCGGGCAAGGAAAAATGCATCACGCCCATAACGCGATCACGGGACATAAAGTTTCCCGACGACGTTACGTCTCATGCAATTATGCGAGCTATTTTGATACTGCTCATAAAGTTCATACGTAACACGTGAAATTCTATGAGCCGTAAAACGGACATCCCGAAAAGCGGAAACGATTATTACGTTTATTGTGAACTACGGATTCCGAGGCTGCCGGGCCGTCTCTCTTGTCTCTCTCGTGATTTACGTTCGTCGACCCCACCGGCAATCCGCGTCGTCGTCGTAAACTTCCAAGGATCCCGTATCCTTGAGATTCCCTCGTTTATAGTGAAAGCGTACTCGACTCGTGACAATCAGTAGTCGCGACGCAAGGGCATAAAGAGGGACGGATTTTCACCCTCGTGAAAGCCGAGCCCAATCGACCCACCCTCTCGGCCTCGAATAAAAAGCAAAAATTATTTTCCCTCCTCGATCTTTCACGGTGGCAACGAAACGTGACCACCGAGGACGTTTATTGGTCACTCGGCAGTAATGATTTTCGGAGGGAAAAGAAGTCGGATGCAAAGAAAAAAATCGAGACGAAGATGAACGATTCGAGCTTTTTTTTCGAGTGCGATTTTGCAAAGAAGAGGATGGGGAGTTTTTCGATCAATTATGACAATTCGTATTGTTGTACCCTAAATCTAGTGACAGCCGAGAATTTATTACTCTTGGGGTCGGGGTTCGAAGCGTAGGAAATGTAAGCAAGTGACAAGTGAAGTGAATGAGAGAAACGAACTTTTAATGGTCCATGGCTTTATGCAGGAGTAAAAAGTCGCGGGATCTATTGTCCGGAATAACTGTCTCGAGTATAATGGCCGACCCTAAGACACTTTTCATGAATCATGCAGATCGCGATTATTACGAGACATTAAAGAAGATTCGAGAAACAATTTTTTTTCATCCCCAGTAATTTTTCTCGAGTTGACCGGGTCGTAAATCAGCGTTATTTTCCAGTAAGACGATCGGCGGTTTGAGCAGAAAAATGGCATTTTGGTCATATTTACGCGTATAATAAGGAAATAAAGTACGGAAAATTTCTATATTATCGGATTATAGGAAAAATGTCAGGCCATACATCAGCCGCGCGTATGCCGTTTATCGATGTAATCGAGATTCAATTATTGCCTCAGCGCCATAACTTTTAGTCTCTATTTTCCATTTTTCGTTATGAAAAAACATGATTCAATTCGATGGAACGGCAAACATTTTTCTTTCAAACACGAACCCGGACCGAGATAGAATTTCGATACGGTTTTGATAACGATCCTAAGCTTATCTGACCGCACCAATAAAATTCAAATAAAAAACTGCCGGAAAAGCTATTAAAAAATATCACTCAATCCACTTTGATTTCCTAACTTTTTTTCACAATTTTAGAACCGTAAAAATAACGAGAGAAAATTAAATTCCGATTCCGGTTTTTTCTAGTCAAACAAAGTTTGGTTCTGTTTCGTTACGATTCCACCCCTGTTTTCAAGTTCCCAAAGCGGTCCAGGATTCTGGATTGAAACAAAAACTCATCGCGACAGAGGAAGTGAATTTCGAACGAAAAATGTGCTGGTTGATACTAATAATGTACGGATAAGGAAAATATACGAGGCTTGGGGCAGATCCCGGGTACAGATATCGCCCCGCGATTAAATTCATGACTCACCGCGGGAGCGCTCGCACGTTGCTGGAAAATAATTTTTCGTGCGTAATTCGGATTCGCTGCTCCAACTGAAACGCAATACGCCTGTAATCGGGTTGCACGGTTGAAAATTATAGGCTTGTGGCTTCGCCGGGCCACACCGTAGGCATCCTCGCTGGACATCTGTTCCATTTTGCCTAGACTTCGCCGCCGCTGGTCAGTTTCCACGCTTCGCTTAACGCCATATCGAAAGTGTTCGCTGTCCTGCGCTTTTTGCCCACGCCCCTGTGCAAACTACCGGCCAAACAAATGTTTTATGTCCCTATACCCACGGAAAAAAGAGCATCGGTTTCACTGTTTAGCAAGCTGCTCGAGAGGTATCGAGTATAACCAAACATTCGAAGTTTATAGACTATAAAATGTTTCGTTCAACCGAGTTCAATGCGATACGGTTTTATAGACAAACAAACGAGCTTTACATCGAAGCAACAATTTTTTCCTTCTTTTTAGCGGTTTCTTTGTCAGGGAAATAACGGAGGAAAAACGAAGCCAATTTTTGAAAAACTTTATCGTTTTTGAAAGAAAGATCGCTGCAATTTTGCCCTGAAAAGAATAAAAAAGGGTTTGTAAGGGCGCAATTTTGTTTTATAAATTGAGAACTCACCAGTTTTGCAAATATTTTACGCGAAATCTCGGTTCATCCTATCCGCATAAGAAGCGGCGACGATTTCATAAAAAGTTTTTTCGCTTAGACAAAAATTAGCCCTAAAACTTCGCCGAGTTTCCTTCGAGAATTCAATTAAAAGCCCGTTTCTCGAAACGCAAGTGTCCCGAGTTCTAATTAAGTATCTCGTCCCGCGCTTTTTTCCCCCGCTTGTAATTGGCGAAGTTACTTTTTTTCGCGAACGCCGCATCGAATTAACTATACGTGATCGCGCGAACTTTCCCGGCTCCCCCATTTTCTTCCGGGGCATTCTTGAATGAGAACGAATCGACTTTTTCAGCTGTGATTATCGACGATTGCCGAGGCCGAGACGCTCGAATCAGGTGAAGCTATTACGTGGATTTAAGAGCTCACATCACGATAAGGGATATTACGGAAACGATACCGCGGAACCCCCGTTAATATTCTCGCTTCGACGCAGTTTACGTGACCTTGCGTGATCGAGGAGCGACGTGAACCGAGGAATATTTCAACTTTTCTTTTCAGCCATTACATACGTTTTCTGTTTCACTCCCACGAGGCTTGGCATCGATTTCTTTCCTTGCAAATTGTATCAATTTGGCCTACTTCGCTGTTGCGAAATACACGCCCAATAATACGAAATTGCGAACAAGAAAAAACCGTTTATTAAGTGGGGATATTTCACCGTTTTTTTCTTTAACCAATCGAGAAGTGATCCACATATCGAAATTTTATAATAATGCTTATTTTTGTTGTTATTAATAACTAAAAAATATGATGGAAATTTTTTCTTGTGTTCCTCGATTTTAATAATTTAGATCGCGAAACTAATGGAGTTTGAATGTTCAATGAAGTCGAGTATTTCCTCAGGGAAATAATACTGTATTAACAAAATACGTAGATTTAGTGAAAGTTTTTTTTAGCAATAAGTAACAGAGATGCATTAATAATTAACTGGGCCCGATCATTCATTTTTCTCATAAAATATCTATTCAATATTATCCAATTCTAAAAACAACAACAACAAAAATTTGTCATTTGCGCAGCAAATTTTGTTTTTCATTTTACTAGAATTAGAACATGTAATTAATAATCGTAGATTAGTCGAATCACAACGAACCTGAAACGTCGAATCATGCTCAGACTTCGACTTGGCCAAATTGCTAATAAAGTTATTTTGACATGGATTGTCCTCCGACTAATTGAATGACAAGATGATGTCCAAATTCGGGTACCAAACTTGTGCAGTAAATTTAATCAACGTGACTTAGATGGCTGATGGCGTCGCAATCTGTCCAGTCGCGCAAATGGCACTACACGTAATAACTTTGAGCGAGTACACCATCAGCGCCTTGGACCCTCGAGACCCCTCGAGATATAAGCAATTCGCATTCGTACCTGGATAAATTTCGGGGGGATAAATCCCGCCACGTTAATTACGTTTGTTTCAGACGCCTTCCTCGTTTCGCGAAAAGTTTATCGCGCTCAATTTTACTTTGCCCTGCACCGCGCCGGATAATTATCATAAATGGCCGTGCGATATATCGTCGTTACAGAAATACGCGCAATATCGGGGATTGTTTTTTACAAGGGACCTCGTCTTCATGAAGTCGCACTTGATGGTCGGGAAGTCACGCATTATTTTTCTTTATCGCGGAGATGGCAGCGTTACACCTGTGCTCTCTTGTCTACGAGCGATAACCGTGCAACGGACGGCGGCAACAAGAACGGAGGCGCAAAAACAAATGGATTTACTTCCCACGCTCTCTTCGGGGCCGCGAAAGCGTTATCGCCGCGAGTAAGTTACGATTCCGAGGGGCTGAAACCGTATATCGCCCTCGTCGTATCGAATTTTTCAACGGGAATATCTGTCTTTTGTGCCCCGCAAACTAAAAGCGATTCAATTTTTCGTACATCCAGTTGCGAGATAGAATGCCCGGGGAATTATTCTACGGCTTTCCGAAAGAACGGTTTTTTGCTGCTTTTTAATCGTAAATATGATTCCTGTAAATGTGAAATCGATAGTGAATTCCTTTCTCTGAAAAAGAATGGTAATTTGACAGAATATTTCCGTGAACTGTAATATTTTTAGTAACTTCCGCGATTACGGATTAAAAGCGTATTTAATCAGATCGAAATAGAAAAATGGAGTTTAATTATTAAGTGAAGTTTTTATATGATTTTTATATAAAAGTTGAGATTAGTCGTTCTTCCAAGAGACTAACGAGTTTAATCCATAAAGTCGGTGCATTTTGAAAGTGCGAAATTCACTTTTACGAGCGTCCGGAAGCGAGTCGAGTTTGTTTATCTCGAGTTTCAAAGGGACAAAGGACCGGTTTGGGATCGAGGGCGCGGGATTAAATCAAGGAGTGTTAGAAAAACGCATAGATGTAACCTTTGACCCGGGTTTGTCGAAAACGAACGATTATAACTGAAGAGCGCTTTTGCCCCAGGCAGTTAAAATCGTGAAAATACGATTCGAGCGTTTCGACTTCAGCACTCTTTTGAACTTTAAATTCCTTTCTTACGACTGAAATTAGCCGATCGAGAGAACGCCAGTTACAAATTTTCACGTTCGATCGAGTATCGTGAATGAAGTTGAATAAGTTTATGTTTCAGTGCGCACTCGTATAGTTCAATCGTTTGTTCCAGTTTATCGCGCAGCGTAAATTGCAATTTATCTGTTCGCTATTACTTTAAAATTATCGTTGAATGAAATTTAATCGTCATTTGAATTTTTCAAACGTAGGAAAATTGTTTCTGTAACTGGTTAAAGGGTTGCGGAAAGAAAAAAATCTTAGAGCAGCTGCGCTTCCAGGAGCCATTTCGTTTTTGACAGTTGTCGTTTAATCTAAAACCGCCCGGAGGTAAAAGCCTCCCGACACGTGACTAATACAGTAAACGCATTACGCATCGAGCCCCGGGCATTTCAGCTTCTCTGCGAAATTTATAGTCGTCTGCTATCGAATGTGACAAACGCGCGATCACATTCTTCGCATTTTTGTTTCGGAAATATATTCGCGGATCAGTCGCTGCATATTAATATAAAAGCCGCGGCAAAAAAGGAATGGAGACAACTTTTTTTCGGCTAAAAATGACGAGCGAAGTTTGATAAGTAGAAAATAAAGGGTCAACATATTGCGTAATTTGAGACGAAAGTTTTAATTGGATGAAAGATTAGAGAATAAACGAGTGTGGCGTTTATATTGACATGTAGTTATGCACCGAATGTTCAAGAGAAACTATCTTAATCAAAGTTCGGGAAAGCGGCGTCGGAAAATAAAGGAAGATACTGTAACTTCGGGGATAACTAACGGGAAGAGAGCTAATATGTTGGGAACTAATAGCTCATGTGCCGGCATGTCATCTCAATAATTCACGTAGGACTCGATAAAACCGAACCTTTTTCCCGTTTTTCACAAACTTCCGACCCCAGACATCGAGGATATTTTTCATTATTAATAATCCGCGCGATAACTTTTAATTACTTGAATAGGATTACTTTTTTCCGGTTTTAGATCGAGCGATTTTTCGCTCATTGGAAACTTTACTTTACTTTAAAACCGCGCTTTTGTATTTCAATGTAAAATGAAAATCACTACCGTGGCCGAAAGTAATTTTCATCGCAAGTTGAAAAGAATCTTTTGATGTACTACGATTTCCAATTGATCGAGGGTTTTCAAAAACATAAAGCCCGGGGATTTTACTTCAAACATTGTCCAAACCTTTCACTATAAATTGAATTTTTTAAAACACTGTAACTTTCATATTCTGTTATACTTTTGAAACTTCGCATAAAAAACATTAACTATGTATTGGGCGAAACATTTTGTTCGTCAAAGTTCTTTTTCGCAACGGAAAGCCTTTTTCCATTATCGAATTTGTCATATTTTTTGGCTATTCCGTGGTCGAAATGAATTTTTTCTCGCAAATAATCGGAACGTAAAAACACGCTGAAATATTAAAACTGCAGTATTCAAAGACTATTTAATTTTCCGTAGAGACCCCGGCAAAAAGAATATTGGACAAATACAGAGAATAAATGATAAAAATTCAATGCCGGGAAAAAAACCGAAGGAAAATCGTGCACAAAAAGCTGAGTGTTAATGTTTTTTCAGGCAAAAGGTAAAGCCTGAGAGTCGAGATATGGGAGTAAAAGGTTTTGAGGAAGCATTGTCGCTGCGACCCAGCATCGTACGAAAAAAGACCACGACGCGACAACAAATTTGTCTACGTCACTCATCAGGAGGAAGAAAAACAGCTCAGGAAAAAAAACAGCACGAATAACGACGCTGGCGTCATTCCATTAATTGTAAAAATAGGAAACTTGACTCTTCGTCGCAATTTTCTTTGAATAGGCCCTCGTTTTTTGCTCGCAAGAAAACGATTTTGCACTGCCAACATATTTCAGATGACTTTTCAATACACCGGGGTAAACAGGAATTCCATGTGTAGACACGAGCGAGGAAGATGTTTGAATATTCATGAGTGCTTATCGATGACGGTTTTGTAATGGTTTGGACAAGCAAAACAAAATTCTACATCGCTCGTTCGGCATTTCCGCGCATCTGCAATCCACGAGCCGTCATTAATGGCACCATTCACCGCGCTTTTAATATTCTACTTTTAATCGATCAAATGTTTGCTCGAAACTCGCGAAACTCGAATTCGACGTTCGTATTTTAACCCTCTTTTCGTGACTGTTGAATTCGTAAATTTTATTAATCGCAATTGCGCTCGCGAGCATCGAAAAACCTCATTTGCATAAAGTGACAATTCACGAGAGTGCGTTTAAACGGTTTCACTATTTCCGAGACGGGGGCGCTCCCCTTGAGCGCAAAATGTTAAATGTAGCTTGGCAGTAAGAGAGCTGGAAAGATGCAATCGATTATTCAGTTGTGCGACTTCGTTTTTCACGATCACTGCACAAACTGAAAATATGAGAGCACTTCGACGCACTCGAGTCCCGCGTTTGAACATTATCCCGTGCTCTCTTGATTACAAATATCAAAACGTATCTCGAATTGCAGCGAAACTTCGTGAAATGAGACTTCACTCGAGTAAATTGCAAACTTGTAATGGAGACTTTGTTTATTTAACGTTTTGCGTTAACAGTATAAAAGTTTCATGTTCGGTTATTCGAACAAATTAAAAAGAAAATCATTTTTCAATTGAAGAAGGAATTACATTTTTCTGTTTCGAAGTAAATATTGGTTTTTAGCAAATTTAATACTGCAATAGAATCTGTTATTGTTCTGTTGACTTCCTTTGTAAATAAAGTTAATATAATTACTTGTATCATCGAAATATTGTTTTCTCGACTCAAAATAATAGTGTTTCAATTGTTTTAATTGAAACCTTTCTTGGTTTTATTTTGTAGGTGAGGCATTAGTTAAAAAATTCCATGATTTCCTGAAAATTATAGTTTTTCCGAAGCGAAAAACAAAACGTGTCTGAACCCCTAATCCTCCGTTTTCGGGAACGAATATCGTATTCCAATATAAACAGCAGTAATCCATCTTTTCTGTTTTAACAGTGTCTTTTTCGGTAATGGCGTCGGTGACGCCGGGAAGACCCCAGCGGAATAATATGTACTCTGCGAAGGGGTAGAATTTAAAAGATCGCTCCTGCAAAACCATTCAGCTTTTCTCTAAGTATCACAGATCTATTTTACGAGTCGCGCGACGGAATTACGAGCGCATACCCAGTCGAAGTAGGATTACTTTCCCGCCTCGAATAACGCACTTCGCTTTATATCGAGTCTCTCCCAACCCTTTCAATTTCCTCGTGAAATAAAACACCAACTTTGTCTCCCACACCGAGTTACTAAATTTTTTGCCCGGCGATCTTCGATTGCCGATAAAAAAAAGCCGTAAATTCATGAAGAGCCCGTGACTTGGCGCGTTTGTTACCTGAAAATTCGTTTGGGGCCGCTGAAAAATGAACGCATTATTCGTCTCTACATTGAATGCAGTTTTGAATGGCAGTGTTGCAAATTGCTTGATAGAACGCTTCCTCCGTGTGCGGCATTCCGCGTACGTGTGCCCGTATTCATTGACCCGCGTGCTTTTCTGTTTGCGAGGGGTGGCGAGGGCTTTGGAACGTGGTAAAAGCCGTTATATTGAATACGTGGGTCACATCTCAATATCGCGATGCACTTAGACGCCTCGAGTATTTTTCTTCGCGAGAAAAGAAAGACGGGAAACGACGCGGTATACGGATACGATTGTAATCCGTCCCTATTTGCCTCGATTTTTATCACCGCCATATATCAGCCTTTATTTTCATCCGCAACATTCTTTCCCCTAATTGAAACTTAATTATTCACAGTCGAATAAGCAATTTTCATTATTCCCCAGCAGTATTGTTTCGCGAAACAAAACGCGCTGGAAAAATGCGAAACTGGAAAGGATTTGCGCACTTTTCGGAAAATTATTCCTCGAAATAGATCGCGAAGTAAAATTGGAAGGGGCAAAAACTGCGAACGTTATCAAACGTGGAAAGAGTCGGTTTCTTAAAATTGCAAATCTACATTATTCTGCAGAAGCAGTGAGAGGAATGGAAAACTGTATACAATAGAAAAAGTGAAAAGCTTTCTTTTGTGAAATTCAAGCCGCTGCGTTACATATTTATTTATTCTAGTGCATTAAGATCTTATGAGTTCATTGTCGTATAAAAAGTCCGGCGTTCGTGCTTATTTTTTAAAAATTCGCGCCGAGGCAGCTTTGTAAAAAAGCCTCGTCAAAAGCAGTTAATAATTCATACAAATGAAAGGGTAATTTTTCGAGGATCCTTCAAGGTGAATAGTTTTTCATGCCCCGATCATCCCCCTTCATTATCTCGCGGGGTAAAACCTCAAAAATCGTTCTCCATGTGCGCTACGCGCTCTTCTCATTAAGGATTTAATTATCCTCCCGAAATCCCGTGATGAATACAAAGTATAAATTTACCTCAAATTTCTCGAAACGTTTTGATCGCACTGATTAATTTTTCCCTCAATTACTTCGTTAATTTGCCTTCGCGCGGCTTTTTTAGAGATTTAATCGCGAGTGACGCGTTGGAAAAAGGAACGTAACATTTTTAAAAATTGATCAAGTACAAAGCGGGTTAACAAACGGATAAATTGAATCTGACTTTCAGCGATCGCGGACACGGAATGCTCCGGGGTATAAAATTTGATTATCCTGAAATTCGATTACGAAATCTATGTCCTTGACAAATATAAATTTCTCTTTCATCATTCGCCGAAAATTCCGCCAAAAGTTGGAACGAAATTTCAGAAACGGGAAGCCCGCGTCTTTCAGATTGCATTTTTTTATTGAAATTTACGAGGTTTTGAAGATCCGTTTAAAAATCTATTTGACGCTCAAAGTTTCCCTTGGCGTCGCTCGTAATTCAAATTTAATCCCGCTCGAGTAAAATTCAGGTAAAAAGAAACGTATTAATACCGTGTGGTTGGGCGACTGGTAAAATAAGATGAAGAAGCGTCCAACACGACTCTTCCGCCTTTATTCGCACGCTACCTCGGGCTTCATCCTCGTATATTCAACGGATATAACTCAAAGTGGATTACAGACTTCGGTGGATCATCCTGTTTTTTTTTTGCAAGAACCTAATTACACGTGGATAATTAACGAGTTCCCTTTGTGAGGCTTTTTCGTCTCGATATTTCTTTTGATCAATAATGCCGTCTACGATGTTTTAGCAAGGGAAAAACTTGTAAACAATTCCTTCGCAAAAATACATTACCTTCTGTTTAACCGAAACATTTTTATCACAACAAAGCTCCGTCTTTTTTGTTCCAGTTTTACAAGCTTATAGAGAACGACATCGTGGCGAATTCGACGTTGAATACGCGGCGATTGACGGTCTTCGCCCCAACGGACAAGGCTTTTGATACCTTCAACGCATCGGTCGAAAACGTCGCTCTTTACCACATGTGTAAGTACAAAATTACTCAAAATTTTTCATTTGTAAATGAGATAGCGTAAATATGCTCAGGTAATTGAGCTTTTAATACAATCCATCGCTTCGAGTATCAGCAAAGAAACGAGACCATTAAACTAATTTTCAACAAAGGTAAAGTTCACTTTGTTTCGAGGTAAACTTTCTTTGGAAAAGCGCTACACCTCGCTTTATTTATGCTGCAAGTTTTCCGCCGACTTTAGCCCCGGGATTGAAGGAATAAAGAAAAATAACGGAACAATCATTAGGTCTTTCTTACGATGTTGACACGAGGCGACTTGGGACTGCCAGGCCGACTCCTTTTTCGTATCCATGGACCGAAACGTTTCTAAACATCTCGAGAACGACCTTTTTCGTTGAGAAAAATAATAAAATCGTGGGAAATATTGTAATCGAGACTAAGCGAGCTTTTCCGGCGTTTATTGAGACAAAAGGAACGGTTTTATCTTTGATATACAGCGCGGGATTGTGGACGAAAGTTTCATATGGGTAACTAGAAATCAGGAAGCACCGTGCGGTTTTCGCTGTGTAGAAATCGCGGAAAGTTATAATAGCCAGGGCAACCTTTGGTATTGTAGTCATCGTAAAGTTCTACTGCGGTGAGATAATGCCTGACGAATCCAAAGGTCGACGCGATCTTGAAAAACGTTGATTCAATTCGCCCATTTTCTTCTGGTCATAGAAAGTTGGCTTTTTCATGTCCAAGCATTTTTTAAATCTTATATGATAAAACGTGTCCGAGAAGCCACGGAAATAATGAATGCACGATTCGAAAACTGGAACGTTTCGTTAACTAAATTCACGAATGGAATATTTGGGTCGTAACTAATGCTCGTAAAATCAGAAAATGATGGAACGATTCCCCGATAACGAATTTCCCAAATCCGATAATCCGAAAAGCTATATTTTCGTTCGCCTTCGATATGGAAATGAACGTTATCGAAATGCTGAAAGATGTTCCGCGTAATTTGAAAGTTGTCAAAAAAAAGCAAATCGATAACTGATATTTTCCCCGGTAGCGCGGGCGAAATTTACGCGGACAAAAGTTCATAAAGTTACGATAGTCGCGAAGCAAAGGTACTTAAAGTGCGATTTCTACTTTAATTTGTTTCCCAGCCGTCCATCCGGCAAATCAGAAGTAAGAACGGCCAGTCTTTCAAAGTGGAATGATAAATTAAAGCATTCAGAGCGACGCTTCACTGCCACAAAACAAGACGTTTTAAGCTGCGAAATTATGAAAGTTCCGAGACTAATTGTGAAACTTCGGCCGTAATATACAAAGCGTCGGGAAGATGAGCATTGATTGCGAAAAAGAAGGAGCGGGAGGAACAAATTAGCGATGAACGAGGGAGATTTTCTTTATTTCGGATACAATTTGTAGCCCCAATCGTCAGCAATTTCGGCAACGCCGCGTAACGTACGGCGCCTCGTCCTTCGTGTCAGTAATGCTATGAACTCGTGGCACGTTATGAGAGAGATTTATCGAGCAATCTTGGTGAAGAGGTGTATGTTCAGCATCCCTCGACAATCCGGAATACATGCGGAGTGCACGTAAACACTTCAAGTCTGGTCAGACTAGCGTGAGAGAAAAAGTGCGCGCGTTTCCCTCCGTAGTGCAGAAACTGCAAAAATTCGAGCGGAAAATGTGGAAAAAGAGTCGGGAAGATTCGCTTTCGAACTCGAAAAATGAATAAAATCAAGGAAAACTCGACATCTTTTTCGTCGTTTCGCTGCTCCGAATCTTCCTTTATCACTGGCTTGGAAAAAATGCTAAAGGAACTTTTCATTTTTGCAATTTTGTTCGCGTTCGAGAGAACAATTAAACGTTATTATTATTAAAAGTAAAATGTAAGCTATGTCAAGTTTCAATTGCATTCCAGCAATTTCGCAGAAACATTCAGTCAAATTACAATTATTTTTCATGTAAAACAAAAGAACCGCTCGCACATAAAAATCGCGATAACGCAAAAACTACAATTAGTTCTTCCGGAACGCGGCGTAATTACATTCGCGAAATTTTCGTAATACGAATGCCCCCCGCAACAGGACTGTTTGGCACAGCGGGGATTTCACGTTGATGCACTTAAAATCGTCGGCATCTGCGGCGAAGTGCATCAATACACGGAAGAAGATGAAACCGTATAACAATATTTTACAAAGAGACAAGTATATCGCCCGTTGGCTTGTTTCGATCAAGCTAAATTACGCTGTAACTCAGCTCAGCAGAGGGAAACCTTTTTCCACTCGCAGACGCGAAGATCAATCTTACGAGTTCGGTTATCAATTTCGAGATTCCACCCTGGCAGCGAAGCTTTCATTCTCATACACACAATGGAAGAAAAGAGATAAATGAAAGCGCCGGTTAACTAGTTTACCAAAGATAAGTGATGGATGAAAAAAGTCGAGATTACGATACCGTCCATCGCATTATTTTTTCAAATCTCGAATCAATTTTTACCCGCGGAATAATCCGCAGTTACCCAGCTGCAGCATCACTATTTATCATCATCAGGGGAGTCTTTCATTTACATGGAAACTCGAAATGACTCCCGCGCGTATAGACAAGGGAACCTTATCTTTCATACTCGACGAAAGCTCGTTTTACAAATCGCTGATTTTCTATGCGAGTAAAAAAGGGCCGATCAAGGTGACGCTCGTGGCAATATTTGTAAGATCGAGCCCCGGCGTGCATTGTATCGGCGCGAAGTGGACGTCCGTTTATCTGCATAGGGGTCGTTTCTGTATACACAGAGACTGCGCGACCGCTGCAGGCGTCGCGTCCATTGTAAGAGCCGTCTCCAAGCCGAAACTCCTGTCGGGGAGCGCAGATTTTATCCCTACCTCGCGCTAAACTACTACCTCGAGCTGCTTTCCAGAAACTCGTACCGCAGGAAAGTCAAAGCGAGGGAACTCTCCGGAACCCCTATATTGTAGACGACGCAGACAAGACTTTAACCCCGTCTAACCCGTTTGCTCCTTTGTAGGGGTAAGATCGCTCGGCAATTGGTTCAACGTAAGCCGGATTTCTTGCCTCGAGTATATATATATTGCGGTAGATGCGGATTTGCAAGCGTTTCCTGATATCGGATCATCCCGGAAAGAAAAGCGTTCTTCGAAATCATCAGCTTTTCTTCGATTCGGATAGACCGCGATGCGCGTTATGTCGGACGCGTAATTGTATAGGTGCTTCTCCATTATCAGCGGTACTGAATATGCAACAGCATTCCATTCGTAAAATGAAAAGCCCGGCGCTTGCGAAACGACGACGTTGCGGATCAAAGCTCGGAAATTCTGATTGATCCTGCCTGTAGATTTTGGATTGGGAGCTCGAACCTAGGGTGGCGCTTCCCGGCATCTATTAGATCCCAACGGGTTTAGCATGGGAACAATGCGCGCTGCAATTCGTAAACCTAGTCTGACGTATACGTTATGGTATGTTCACGGCGTACTGACATTTCTACGTCAAACACGCATTTACATGTAATTGCTAGTGATTTTATCCTAATTACAGTGATTAAGGTTAATGTCCAAATTCTGGGTGGTCGCAATGAGAAATATTAATCATTATATTTCTAATAATTTTTGAAATCGTAGTACAATTTGCGATGACTTTATTATAATTACAATTTAAGAAATCGAAGAAACTTCGTCTTGGCCGGAACAAAAATCTCCTATCACGAAGTCCATTATTGTTGTACGCCGCGTGTAAGCCGAGAGATCACCGAGCAAAAAGTGTATATTGCGCCCTGTGGCTCCGTGCGGCCGATACGAACATTCGCTATCGGAAAGCAATTGGTATTGCTTCACAGAGACTAATAAAATTACCACCTCTTCGCATTTTCGACGCACTCTCTCGACTTTGTTTTCCCCCGGAACACGTAAAGCTACTCCGGCCACCGATGCATTTGCTTCGCTATAATCTCAAGCAACATATCGCGTTGCGCTACATCCCGGGATTACGGTTTTTGAATCATACAACGCCGGCTATTGAACGCATTGTCGAACAAGAAACGCTGATAACACTCCACGAGCAAAAACGCCTTGCTCGTTTTGTCGTTGCTGCTCGTGTGTTACTCCAAGTTTATAAGCCGGACAAAGTGGAACGCATTGATTACCGGTTGTGTTTATCGTTTATTATTTCCAAGCTTTAATTACACGCAGATTACAGGCTAAATAACGGCCCTTACGACGGGCCATTCGACGTCAAACGTTTCACGTGGTGCTTCTTTCTTCCGGATCGCGCGATAATCCCCAAGAATTCCAAGTACGACATCGCGTGGGTGAAGCGCGCGCTTTAGAATTTCGTCAAGGAAAATGACTCGTCGATGAGAATTTCGGAAATGCTCGGTGATAAGAATGAAAAAGGATACTGCATTTGAGGATCGACGTCCCGTTGCTCCTCGCCCTCGTCGTTTGGATTCACGATCGCCAAAAACGTCTGGAAAATAAGGGAACTGGATTAGGGAGGCGTTACATTTGCGAAACGAGTTTCTCCATGCAATTTCTCGATTAACGCAATGAACGGAAACTGGATACGCGCAATTGTTATAGGAACGAAGATAGCATGTGGCCCGGCAATCATGTATGCCTCGTGGCAACGTGTAAACATGGACACAATATCGTTACCTGTAACCAGTCATACACGTTGATTAACTTGGAACTTTCCAAATGCAATTTGTAAAGTATACAGATATCCGGCATGCTCCGTCCCGTGGCAATTTCTTTGCAGCAGTTGCACTGAAACAAAAGCAACATTGATTTCTTCCAGTTGCGCCGACGAGAACGCGGCTCTTGTAAATAGGACTATCGACGTCGTATAACTTCATCCGGCAAATAACTTTTGCGAAGGGCTAATAACGAAGATCGATTGACGCGATAAGGCGATATCTTCTGCTTTTTTCTTTGCCGAATGAGTTTACTGGCCGACATGGGTCGAGTCTACCTCCAAATATCGGCAGGGATTTTGAAGCGCGTTGTAAATGGCTCCTTTCACCGGTCCCAAAATGTGCTCCTTCACCTGAAACTTGTCATTGAAACAGAAAATCTCCCAGCCTGGAATTCGAGTGGGGTGTTGCAAGCAAACGGAAAAAACTTCTTTATCCAAGTAATCGATGCATTCTTTCCATGCTTCCTTGAAAGGCGAAGTTGTTTTCTGCAACGACATCTTTTTCAAAGCCTGCGAAGTTTGGGAAATTCGAATTTAGAAATTTGTATTGAAGTGCATTAACGGTTTATTGATTGACGATAATTATTTACGTCTGAAAAATCTCTCCGGGTCTTGGCGCCTTCAATAGCTATATCTTTCGGGGTTAAAGTTTTCAAATCTTGACTCGCAGAGTCCAAAAGCTTGTAGTGCTTTCTCAGATTCGTTACGAAATCCTTCGGTACAAATGAGTTCGGATCCTCCGCGATGCTTATAACGACTTCGAGTTTTGTAAGCAATTCCTGTTTGGAAGTGAAGTCAAGTAGTCTCAAGGCATCTCTGTATTTTTGACTATCAATAAACCCTTCAGTGATCGCTGCTGCATAGACTTCGCGAAGCTGAAACAAATTATTCTTTTATTTCCAGTTTGGCGTTTTTTAATTAGAGAAGAATAATTATGCATTCCTTTTGTACAAAATTAATTGAATAAAAAGAGGGAAATTGTGCCGTACCTCCTTGCCCAAAGGCGCCTTTGGCAAAGTAGAAGTAAGACGGTGCAAGCATTTTACCAATGTTACAAATTCTCTCATGTAACTGTGGAACTTTTTAATCATTTCCAGCAGCAAATCCTGAAAATTTTAATTTAATAATGTAATGCACGGACGACACGATATTGCATACGCCATTACGAACCTTGATTTTCGCATCAGTGAAGCTTTTCCTTTTTCCCGCCTTTGAAGTCTCCACGTGCTTTTCAATGGACGGAATTTTTGTAATTTCTAAAATTTCATCCGGGCTTAACGAGTTTATTTTTCTTTCGACGTCCTCCTCTTTGCAACATAAACCACGCGTGTCGATTTCCAAAAAATGCTTCATCATACAAATCTACAATTTAAAGCAAGAAAAATGTATTCGCTTTGTGAAATTGAATTCCTCGGGATTTTTCGTACTGAAATTCAACCACGAAATTCGATTGCAAAATATGAAAATTGGAATCATCGTAGCAGACATTTCACGGTTCCCTCGAGGTTGAAAAGGTCAAATCGAACCTTGTAATTCTGCAGAAATCCTCTGACGGACAAATCATTGTACAGAAATCTATCGCTGAGCAGGACCAATGGGCCTCCGATTACATGAAACAAAGTTTCCGGGGACATGACGATGTCCTCCATCATGTTGGACAATGTTGTCAATTGTTTTTGCGTGTAGAAAACCTGGAGTTTAAATTACGTTCCAAGTGAATGAGTCACGGAAATAAAGCGGGGCTTGCATACTTTGAACCTCAATTTAGAAGTGACGTCGTACGTGAGGGACTTTTGGACTGCGTAAACCGACGTTGCCACTCCCAAAACCAAAGTGAATTTCACGCTGTCCATGTACGAGCTGAAAACATTCGCGTGAGATTAAACAATACGGGAAAAATTGATTCGACTTTTTTCCAATTTCACCTCAAAATGTTGATAAAATCGTGAAGTACTTTCTCGGGAACACTTTCGAAATCAGGAAGTATCACCACCAGAGGCTTTTTCTGGTCCATCTTTTTTTGGTCTTTGTACCATCCACTCAAAGCTCGAAAAGTGCAGTTACTCTTTTTTATTTCCTAAAAAAATTGCGAATAAAATTAGCTTGTTTTTCCGTTTTTTTTTTAGTAATTGAAGTATTGCATAGAAACCTCATTGGTGGGCGAGATAAATTGATAAACCATGTTTTCCATGATACTTTTGACATTGCTGCAATTTATCGACCACAAAATTGCCAAGTGAGGTGTGACGCTTTCGATATTTTGCATCAATTTTTCAAAGAAAAGCCCGTGATCCGACAAATTGACTCCTGGAAAATCAAGCGTTGTAATCCAAGGGATTTTTTTATGTGCCGAGCTTCGACATTTTACCGGTCAATAAAATGGCGGTTGGGATTTCGTTTAAATTGGGATCAAGTTCAGTGTCCTTGATCTCCGATACGAAATCATGCAGTTCCGTGAATATTTGTTTTGTCGTTTTTGTGTTCATCGCATCCGCAGATTTCTCCATGAAAGACCAAGCTTCTTTGTACGCGGTATACCATGGCTCATCGCTGTAATTTATGGCAACTTGTTTCTTGCGTTGTCCAATTTTGTACGTTCCTTTCCGCAAAAACACCCCCTGAAATTGCAATCAAGGAAAAAATTAGTACTTTGATCATTTTATCAACGGTGTAAAAAATAGCAATAAACAATCGAATAAAATTCATAAATTCGTCGGTGAATTTGTGTAATTTCGTAATCTTAATAGAATAAAAAAATTATAAAAAATAGCAATGAATAATGAAATAAAATTCATGAAACAAAATGTTTGTTGTTTTTATCAACAATTTTCAAACATTACGAGAAAACGTTTAAAAAAGGATAAAATAAAACGAATTTTCGTAATTTCGTAATCGAAATCGAGCGAAAAAATTAAACATTACGAGAAAACAGCGCTGTAAAACATAAACTTTGAATAATGAATTATCAAAACTTCCGCGAGTTGTATTGACGAGAGAAAGAAACAAGAGGCGAAAATATATGAAATAAAATATCTCGATGTGAACTGGCATCGGTGTTTACGCGTTTAAAAAGGTTTAAGGTTATGTTAGTGAGAAGCAACAGGTTGTCAAACGCGTCTTTACCTTCGAAAGAGAAACTTCCATCGAAGCCGAACTTTTTACTGAAACAAACCAATTACGGGATATTTTTCACTTTCGATAATTAAGTACACCGGCGTCGACAGTCAACACGTCACTTACCGGCACTTTAAACACTTTGTTGACACTCAAAAAACGACGCCGTCTGCGTTCGATCGCATATGACCATTAACTGCGTGAAGCCAACAACGCTCGCTTCACTAGACCCTGACTTCGCTTCCCAGAAAAGCCCGCGAATTAGTCGGCGATTCAAAACTGACGCCCCATCAAACATTCATTCGTTAACTGCTTTTTACGAGTAAAGGTTTTCAATTAAATTCTCGCGAAAGTACAAAAGAAAAAACTGCTTTCAAACAAATTGCGATCGTAGTGAAAAAAACGGCGAAGAAAAAGCGAAGTTCATAATTTCTCCCTTTTATGTTTACGCGAATAAATGCCGGGGCATTAGCGAAGACTCGGCATTAAAAGCAATTAACTCTTGTAACTTTAAATTCACGTCAAAAACTTTCCTTTATTCCTCGGCATAATGATAAAACAAGGCTATTATTTAGGAGCGCGTTTTCCTTATAAAAATGTCTCGCGCGAAACGTCGGGTAGAATGGAAACAAGTGGCTGCGCCTTCAAGCCTCGATGAGCGCGGCCGGGATATAATATACATCGTGAGAATCTCATCTGGAATTCCCCGAATTCATCCCCCGCGGGCGCTTTCGGGGTGAAAAGTCAGCCGGGCCGTCGGTTCGCGAACTTCATTTGTCCGGGAGTTGAATTTCTTATTCCTACTTTCGTAACCGCGCCCGGGCACGACGCGGCAGTTTACGAGACCAGACCCGATTCACGCGGCCCGCAATGACCGCTCTTGTCGGGACTTAGGGGGGCGGGGGCCGGGCTCCCGCGCCC
>JABFQM010000840.1:0-27976 GCA_022816865.1 Zelostemma sp. ZL-2020
GTAAAATGACTCGGCATTTCATTTTTAGCCTCCACGTGACCCGTAGGGTGACGTGGAAGGCTAAAAATGGGATGCGGAGAGTCATTTTACCACGCTGACGTCATTCCATTAGTCAGCGCTTAAAATTCGTGATTTAAGCCCGGTTGACAGGCATGGAAAAGGGTCGAAATCATGCATGCGGTATAAAAAATCATTTTTTTTTGGTTTCCGATAAACTTTGACAAGGCTGTCGAATCGCGGATTTGGACATTTTTTATCACTTTTAGCATGATTTTCGTGAAAATCGCGGTTTAGCACCGTTTCTCACAAAAGTACTTTCGTTTTATGCCCTCTGTTTCGTTTTATTATGAATATTCAGCCCAAAAAAATTGAGCATAATCGCGATTAGGCTGTCCTTTTCTAATTCTCGCTCCGTCCTTTTTTAAGAGAGAGACCAAATTGAAGTATGACCTCAATAAACTAATTAACTGACGAAATCGTTCGCCGCTCTTGCAGCATGATTAGATTCTCTATCAATGAACGTTTAAATAAGGCCGTACGTGCCAGATAGCGGAGAATTAAGTTTTTAACAATTTATATTTCATTTTAATCGATTTAGGCTACTCAGCTATGTTATTCCGGACGTAACATTATTCTAACAACATTTTAACGTTTTATGATTAAATATAGTTCCCTGATAAATCTATTTTTGTGAAAACCATTATAATTAAGATAAACGTTATCAACAATCAACATTTTATATCTAAATTAAGAAAATATATAGCAAAGAATTGTAACGCACATCGACATCTTGTTCAAGGACAAAAATATTTTTGTATTATTGTTCAAAGTTATCATAATTTTGTGAAGGATCTAGGACAAATTCACATGTTTTCTTTTCGTCCACCGGTGAATGCATTAGTATGGTACTTTTCATGGGATTTCTCGTAATTTTCGAAGAACTTTTTTATCAGTGTGACAAATCTTTTTTACTCGTTTTTCAAAATTGAGTGACGCCTTGGTTTCGATTTATTTTTCTACAATCAAACTTCTACCATATTTCGGCTTGTTTGTCGAGCTATCTTCGGCAGCTATTTTCCGTATTCGAGCTTGTTTTTCGTTCCAAAGGTTGTAACATTAATTATTAAATGACTGATACGGAATCGTACCCCAGTCTAACGACATATTTTAATTACTAGCACCGTCTAATGGTCAACTAAAAGACAACACATGCGATTTTAGTGCCTTCTATCAGACGATTCGCCTTATCGATGGTTACATGATTTAACTGACTAAAAGACGGTCCGGTTCTACTTGAGAGTTGACATCCTGTACATCCAATTACTTCATTTCAATTTTTCGTCTATTTCATTGATCCATCCACTCGATTTCTCGTTTATAAAAAAAAACTATCCTTGATAAGAAAAAGTCTGGAATCATTAGGCGAAAGAAGATATTCTAATAATATATTATCGTTTTGATTTCTCTAGGTCTTTGAAGATGATTTTCAAGGGCAAACAGTACATACTGAGTTGTTTCATTCTTTTCATAAGAATTTCATTCCAGGTAAGAATGTTGATTACTCCGATATTATTACGAGCAACATTAGAAATCGCACTAGGAACATCGCACTTACCTAACATATCATTTATTGATTTCAAAGGATCAAAACTTATTGAACCCTGCCGACGTCTCCTTTTCTTCGCTTTCTCAAATCGAGGAAACAAATGGGATTCATTCCGACTTCTGGGTGCAACTATCTAAAGCTGATGTGACTACATATGCGACGGAAATTCACCACCCTGATACATCACCGAACAGTAGAAGCCTGTGCAATAACGGACTGTGCTGTGAATTCAACATTGACTCGTTTATTTCCAAACCTACAAAACCTTCGGAGGAGGATCGATTTTATGTCATGTAAACTATTATCGACTACAAAGGTGGAATTGAAGTAACGTTTTTTTGCTTTTCCAGATTTCGCTTAGTCGTTGTCAAGGGAGTCCCAAGTTATCCTGTTGCACCAACGGGCATTGAACTTTGCGGTGTGATTGCTTGTCTCGATGACTCTTTGGCAAGTTGCGGCCTAAATCCTGATCCTAAGCGAGAATTCTCAAAAAGAGTGGGTTTCGAATCGCTTGACATTACGCGATCGGTAGAAAAAGGATCCGACGTTGAATCGTACAAAAAAATCGTCGAAACTTTTGTAGTGCTTGATCCTGAATTGAGTTCTACATTAGTCATCGATAAAACTCTGAACAATATTACACTTTTCCTTCGAGAATCGACAAGTCTTTTAAAGTTTTTTGCTATTAAGCGAGATACTTATTAGAGCAATACGTAAGCAACAACAAGTTCAACCAATGCAGCAACAAGAGGTTTAACCGATGCAACAACAACAGGTTCTACCGATGCAACAACGACAGGTTCAACCAATGCAACAGGTCCACGTTTAAATAATGCAGCAACGAATCGTTTGACACATGGCATCTTTATTACGATGTTGTCCTTATTATTTGTAAGAATGATACTGTTTTAAACACTGCGCCACATGAATATTTTGATCAATTTTTGAGATGCAAGTTATGCAGTAAATATCTGATTCACACATTTTTAATGCTTGATAATGTTGTAAACGTGTAAAGTGATTAAATAAATTTCAAAACAATCAGTATGATTCATCATTTAGTTTTATTTTCAACACGTGTGCACTATCCATAAAACCACTGATGGTGGAAAACATGTGTTTTCGATGTGGAAATAGAGTGGAAAAGTGGTGGTAAGTTGGTGTAAAACATGTGTTTTAGACGTGTTTTCGACACGTTTTCCACTTGTTTTCTACTGTTAAAAAACGCAAAAAACGGACGATTTGATGCATTAATACAAACGAATTGAATCAATCAATGGTTGTTAGTCGCAAACAATTATTCAATTCTTCAATTTATGAAATTCTTTTTCCGGTTAGATATAATTTTTCAAAATTTTCCGAATTCAAAATTTTAAACATCCGAAATTGATTTTGTAAACAACAATTTTACAATTTTTGAACTAAAAAACGAAGTTTATGATAGTTTCACACTTCAAATTGTGTATAATCAATTCGATACTTTTAAAAATCTACAAACTAAAAAATGAATTTCGAATTTCAAAATGCAATAAAATTAATTGTATAACATACTAAATAATCGAATCAAAAATTTCGAAATTGTTCATTTTTCAGGGAAACAATTCAGTGACCAAAAAGCAACATTTCGAATTTGAAAATGCAGTACAAATAGTACAAACAAACACAAAGGAGCACGGAAATATTCCATTTATTTATCTTTGCCTATTAACAGAAACGCCACTAACACGCTCAAGTCCACCCAATGACCAGTTCGCATTCATGTTTGAGAATAACTTACGACTATTTTTGAAATGCGCGCCATACTGCTGGCGGCTGTCGCGCGTCGCTGCCATGTAATAGCACCTTTACGTTTCCCAAGGCGGGATAAAATAAAGCAGTAAAAAACGAAATGCCAAACACCGCCGTTTTCTTATCATAAATAATCAAAGAAACAACAAATCTCGGCCAAAATGCCGTGCGAAATGATAACACTCCAACTCGGCCAATGCGGCAATCAAAGTAAGTCTCTAAATCCTCCCAAAAAACAATTTTCGATCTATTTTCCCAATCGAAACTCTCGTTTATTTTAACCCAGGAAGACTGTCAACGTCTCATTTATTCCGCCCTAAAACCTCTAGTCGCCATAGTATCCAACAACAGTCAAAATAACCGACATTTTCAACAAAAAAATACATCGAAGAATCAAAAATCAACATAACCTCAAATTTCGATCTATTGTCCCGATCGAAACTCTCGTTTAATTCAACCCGCGAAGGCTGTCAACGTCTCATTTCTTCCGCTTAACAACCTGTCATCACTATTTGAACCAATGAAAGTTAAAATAACCGAGATTTCCAACAAGAAAATACATCGAAAAATCGAAAATCAACATAACCTCAAAATTCGGATTTCAGTCGGCTTCGAGTTCTGGAAACGATTATGCGCGGAGCACGGGATCAGTCCCGAAGGAATTCTCGAGGATTACGCGACGGAAGGAACGGACCGCAAAGACGTATTTTTCTACCAATCCGACGACGAGCACTACATCCCGAGGGCGGTTCTCCTGGACCTAGAACCCCGCGTCATCCACACCATCATGAATTCCCCGTACTCCAAAGTATTCATCCAAACTCCCACCCCCAAAGACCCAAATCTAACAAAAATAAATTTTCCAGCTCTACAACCCGGAGAACATTTACCTCTCGAAGCACGGAGGCGGCGCCGGGAACAACTGGGCCTCCGGTTACCACCAGGGCGAGAAACTGCAGGAAGAAATCTTCGACATCCTCGACCGCGAAGCGGACGGCAGCGACAGCCTCGAAGTCCGCTCGCGCCCCTCGCCGCGAAGCTCGAAAACTAAATTTCTGTACTTTCCAGGGGTTCGTGCTCTGCCACTCGATCGCCGGAGGAACCGGCTCCGGAATGGGCTCGTTCATGCTGGAATCCCTCGCCGACCGATTCCCCAAAAAGCTCATCGAAACCTACAGCGTCTTCCCGAACCAGGACGAAATCAGGCAACTTTTGGCGCTCCGCTTCCTGGACTTCCCGAGCTCATTTTAACCTTTTGTTTCAGCGACGTCGTGGTCCAGCCGTACAACTCGCTGCTGACTTTGAAGAGGCTGACGCAGTCCGCGGACTGCGTCGTCGTTTTGGATAACACGGCTTTGAACAGAATCGCCTCGGATCGCTTGCACATTCAGAACCCGAGTTTCACGCAGATCAACAAACTCGTGTCCACGATCATGTCCGTCAGCACCACGACCCTCCGGTACTCGAGCGCGGCAATTTATTGTATTTTTTACTGAACCCGGACCTTTTTTTAGGTACCCCTCGTACATGAACAACGATTTGGTGGGCTTGATCGCGCCGCTGATTCCGACCCCGAGGCTGCACTTCCTCATGACCGGATACACCCCTCTTTCCACGGACCAAGAAGTAGTTTTAATCCTTAATTTAAGTCGAACATGTAATGTAAACGTTTGTTTTGTAAACCAGGGTGCGTCGGTGCGCAAAACGTCGGTGCTGGACGTGATGCGGCGACTGCTGCAGCCGAAGAACATGATGGTTTCCACCGCCCTGGACAGGAACGCCGCGCACTGTTACATCTCGATTCTGAACATCATCCAAGTACTTTCGTAACCAACGATTTGTAAACCATTGTTTAATTATGAATTTTGTAGGGCGAGGTGGATCCGACCCAAGTCCACAAATCGCTGCAGAGGATTCGCGAGCGGAAACTGGCCCAGTTCATCCCGTGGGGCCCGGCGAGCATCCAAGTCGCTTTATCGAGGAAGTCTCCGTACATTCAGAGCACCCATCGCGTTTCCGGGCTCATGCTCGCCAATCACACGAACATTTCTTCCGTAAGAAATCGAGGATTTCCTGGAGGGGAGAAACTGATTTTTTGCCTTTTTTTTTAGCTTTTTGATCGGGCTTTGCAGCAGTACGATAAACTGAGGAAGAGGGAGGCGTTTTTGGAGCAGTTCAGGAAGGAGAAAATGTTCACGGAGAACTTGGACGAGCTCGATGACTCGCGGGAAGTCGTGGATTATTTGGTTAAGGAATACCAGGCGGCGATGCGGCCCGATTATTTGACCTGGAACCCGAGTAAAGCGGAGTAGTTTGGATGCGCTTTATTTTTGTATTCTTCGAAAATTGTCTTGTACAATATGCGAATAAATGTCGGGGTTTTTCTATTTGCGGAGTCGGAAATGCGGCAGGGTGGCGATGGTGATGTAGCCCGTGTGGCCTGGGACGGAAGCTGCGCGCGCTCCGGTTATGATTCTTGTCTCTGACGCTTTCTCTTCGTCCTGTAAAAACAGCGATTTATCGTTTGCGATATGGAATCGACTGCGAAACTCACGGTTGTCAAAATCTTGTTTGCAAATGCTTGTAAATGAATTTAGAATGTGAATTTATAAAATTTCATTTATAGTGTAAATTTACAAAGTCAAATTTACAATGTAAATTTATAACATTTAATTTACAATGTGAATTAACGAAATTTCATTTAGAATGTAAATTTACAATGGGAATTTACAAAATTTTACTTACAATGTAAATTTACAATGTAAATTTCCAAAATTTAATTTACAATGTGAATTTACAAAATTTAATTTACAATGTAAATTTACAATGTCAAATTTACAATGTGAATTTACAAAATTTAATTTACAATGTAAATTTACAAAATTTAATTTACAATGTAACTTTACAAAGTCAAATTTACAATGGGAATTTACAAAATTTCACTTACAATGTAAATTTCCAAAATTTAATTTACAATGTGAATTTACAAAATTTAATTTACAATGTAAATTTACAATGTCAAATTCACAATGTGAATTTCATAATTTAATTTACAATGTAAATTTCCAAAATTTAATTTACAATGTAAATTTACAATTCGAAATTTACAATGTAAATTTACAATGTCAAATTTACAATGTGAATTTACAAAATTTAATTTACAATGTAAATTTACAATGTAAATGTCATCTCAAAAACCCGCAATTTTCCGAAAATAAATTATGAATCCAAAAAATTTACAAAATACACCCCTGTAACTCGACATTTCCAAAATTTACAAATTTTCAATTTTTTTTATTAACAATTAATCGCAAAATTTTTTATTCAATTTCTTTAACGATGTAACCATTCAAATTACAACTGTTTTTCAACAGCGATGTAGAACATCAACTTTAAATAACAAAATAAACGATTTTTGACGTTGATAAATTTATTCTTTGATTTCTTTTTTTTGAGTATTTAATCAGCAAAAACAAGGGGCAATTTTTCGTCGTCGGAATCTTCTTCGGCGCTGGAAGGAACGTCGGGCTGAATATTTTGTATTCCAGTTCGAATTTTGTAATCCTCGAAACTTTCTCTACCTGAAAACAAAGTTTTGTTAAAAAATTGATTTTTTTCAAAAACATTGATTAATTATGATTATGAAATAATACGAATTGAATGGAATTTGAAGTTGATTTTGAACTGTTATAAACAATTGATGTTTCACATGACGAAATTTTGAATTGTCATTAATTAGAAATAAAATAAATTTTTTTAAGTTATTGTAAATTACAATGCAAATTTGCAATGTGTAATTTACAATGTAAATTAGCAATATTTACAATGTAAATTTACAATGTAAATTTGCAGTTCGAAATTCGCAATGTAAACCCACAAATATCAATTTACAATGTCTGCACAACAAATTTCGAATTTTACAAATTAAAATTTTACAAAATACTAATTATCGACAAGAACAAAAAAAACTTCAAAATTAAAATGTGCCAATTACAATGTAAATTTGCAATCTCAATTTACATTATCAATTTGCAATTTGTAATTTACAATGTGTAGTTTACAATGCGACATTTACAATTTAAATTTGCAATTTACAATAACAATTTGTAATTTACAATATGAATTTGCAATTTGTAATTCACAATGTGAATTTGCAATGTGTAATTTACAATGTAAATTTGCAATCTCAATTTACAATACAAATAAATGTGTAATTTGTAATTTACAATGTAAATTTGCAATATTTACAATGTAAATTTACAATGTAAATTTGCAGTTCGAAATTCGCAATGTAAACCCACAAATATCAATTTACAATGTCTGCACAACAAATTTCGAATTTTACAAATTGAAATTTTACAAAATACTAATTATCGACAAGAACAAAAAAAACTTAAAAATTAAAAAAAAAAAATAGGTGCCTCTGTGAAGTAATTTGGGATTGCTCCAATCCGTGGAATAAATGTGATCCAAATCCGGCAAAATCCTCGCGTTTTTCTCTTTGTAAAGCTGCAATCTCAGCCACGGAAAACCTGAAAAAAACCCCATAAAATTTCAATTTCTCGCGTACGAAACAACCGAAAACGCAGTTACATTTTTGCACTTTTATCAGGTAAATTTTGATTTCCCTTCCGAGATTTTGGTGAAACGTTTTCTCGGGTAAAACGACGCCGAAAAGGGAAAAGCAGGCGAGGTAATCTTCATTTTCCCCCGAGGTGCTGGAAAATAACAACAATATTTTGAAAATTGAAAGTTAAAAAATTTTGAAAAAAATTAAAAAAATTTTTTTTTTTCTTCCCGAAAATTAGTATTTTTTGAAATTATAGTTCCTGGGAATGAGAGGAAAATCGAAAAATTTACGAACCTGAAACGGAAATGATCGTTTTCGACGCGCAAAAAATATTTTTTGACGTCGCAAAGTTTGATTCGGAGAACGACGGTCGCGTCGGTTTGGTACCAGATGATTTGGGGCATTTTCAGGTCGCAAAGTAATTTTGGAAGTTCCATATTTCAGCGGGAAATGTTTCTGTTAAAAAAGCAAAAAGAAACGTCGAATTCAGGGGTTTTTTTATCGTTTCTTTTAATAGAATTTATCCATGTAAATTTGCGATGTATTTACGAATTTTTTAGGTTAGATTACCTTTTATCCCATCAATCGATTACAATCAAATTCTCCCTACCAAAACCTGCCCAATAGTTGTCTCTGTCCAATTCCACAATCCATTATCAAAAAAGTGATGAAAAAACAATTTTGTCACGTAAAAAAGATCACGTCCCTCGACGTCAACAACGATCAACAAAAACCACGTGATCTCTAATGTCCCGCCGCCTGGTGGCAACTCCGGCAACTACAATTCAAATTCGCGCGGCGTTCAAATTTTACGAAATTTCAAAAAAGTCAACGAAAAATTAACCTAAATCTTCATAACGAAGAAAATAAAAACTTTCGTATAAAGAAATGAAGAATTTTTCTACCGAGGATGAATGCCATGCGCAAATGGCATGAAAATGATTTTCTACACAAATTTTTATTTCGATTGTAATATGAAAATGAGCAGAGAATATCCTGAAAATGTCACTGAAAAATGAACTAGAAACGTTCTAAAAATATTTCACTAAAATATTCGCAGAATATTATTTCACCTTAACATTAGTAGAATTATAAAAATGTACCATGCTCATGTTTAAAACATTCAAAAAAAGTTTCAAATGTATAAGGAATTTACTGACTCGTCATTGTATCGTTCATTTTGTCGTTTTATTTTCCAGCGTGTTCTTCGCATGATAAGAAACAATAGCAAGGCGTAAAAATTCAAGAAATTACATGCGAAATCACGTACACCGTATGACAATAAATTCACATTTGTTTAAACAATCCATTAAAATGGAAAAATATTCCGCTGGGAAGCATTGTCAAGTTTTTTTTTCTCCGGAAAAAAATCACGAATGAATACGGTGTTAACCAAAAATTTGTTTCGCGAGTATCAACTGGATTTTGAGATACGAAAAATGCTTTATTATCAATAATTCCTGATGCGGACAATCGGCGGACTTTTAGCCTGTTTCATAACTCGAATAATAAATTTTTTTCAATTATAACGCTTCTCAAAAACATGACGCTCGCATATTCAAGCGCTCCCAAGTTTCCAAGCCTTATAAAAAGACACAATTTCGGTTGCACTTCAGTCGTTTTATTGATAAACTTATCCTCGTATCGGAAATTCTTTAAGACTTTTTTTCCTTTTCCGTCATCGGATTAATGTGAGTTTACCATACTCTATGCCTTTATACTGATTATAGTTTTTCACGAAATGTATACGTGTTAGTAAAAGATTATCAGTTCAATGATAAGGCAGTTGATCCTACATCAATGATACATCAATGATGTTTAATATTAAACAAATAAATTTGAACATCAATTTCAATTTCATCAAAAGATTTCATCCGTTCATGAAGATGACTAAATCTAACATGGACAGAATCGTGATCCTAGCTTGCACACTTCTCATCTTCGTAAGTCATTCCTTCGCATTGATCCGCGTAGTCCAAAATTTGACAATTTGTTCATCTTCTAGACTGCTAGTTCTTGCTCAGGATTCGACTTTACGGAGCTAATAAGCACCGTTGGAAATATGGAAAAAGACGTAGAACGGTCGGTTAGAGAAACATACAATTCAACAGTAGACGGAATGAATGTATGTACTCATATTCTACGATACGAAATTTAAGTACCAAATTATCATCTGGAAATCTCCGTGATTCAGGCTGCAGCATCAGGTGTTTCGGACTTCGTGGCAAGCGTTAAAGAAAAAACGGTGGACGCGTACCATCAACTTGATACGATGTACGAAAACTTAGCACACATCTCAAAGCATCTCAATAACACACTTTTCGAAAACATCGCGATTGTTCGTGAAGGAGAAGAAAAAACTCGGCATTATATAGAAAAAGAGGTCACGGACATGATGTTCAATGTAAGTAGAACATCCAGAGCTTTCGAAAGGCTAAATTTCCTGAATATTCAAAGAAACGAGGCGCAATATCGACGGTCGAGTTTGAACCCTGATAGAATTCGGATCCGAACAAGATCCGACTATTTTCTTAACGCATAAAATTGTTTGACTTGATACAGTCAATGGGACAGCTTTTCCATTCCGCTGGGAACATCTCAGAAAAGTGTAATGAGATACATCAACAACTAAACATAGAGCTTGAAGAAGCTTTGACCCAAAGCGACAAGTGCATCAACGCCGTCATCGATGGCGATATCCAAGCCGTCGCAGAATTCATTAATGATGTCAATGATGTCGTGAACGACGTTACCGATAACAATGACCTAATGGCGGCCTGCAACGATGATTCGAAGTACGCCGAAACCTCTCAACAAGTTGCAGGATGTTTGGGAAATGTGAGTTTTCACTGAAGCGTCCTAGAATATTGTTGATAACACAATTTAGAACAGGGAAAACTGACTTTCAAATCTCCCGCTCTAAATCCGAGTGGCGCACAGTCTGTCAGAGTTTTCCTAACCTCTCCTTTATTAACTGTACGATTGTTGTACTCAAGATGGGTCAAACTGTATTAGACGTCGGAATAAATGCTGGATCCACCGTGATGGATGGTGAAATCTTCTTGCAACTAATGATCAAGTTGCCGTTACAAGGACGTTCTTGTTACAAGCATCATACCTTGGTTCCAATGGAGGCCAGTATAAAAAAAGCTAGGATGGAACTCCTAGAATGTACATCTCCATCCGCGATGTATTACGGCCGAAATCTATTAAGCAGCATCAGAAACCAAACGATAGACATCTTCCATCATCTGGAAACAACCTATCATGCGGCTTCGGTCAAAGTACGCCATATAAATAAAACTCTACATGATACAATTGCAAATCTTCGTAGTGAGGAAAGAGAGGCTCGTCATTTGATTCTAACTCAGATCCGAAAGAAGCTCTCAAAAGTGAGTAGAATCACAATTTTTGAAATGAGTTATCGAATTGATACGATTTCTACTACAGTCGCTTGAAGAGCTCAAAAACTCTTCTGGAAACGACTCGAAGTGCACGGAGATGGAGAAACAATTAGAGCTGGATTTAGAAAATGCTTTGAAAGAAGCGAATATTTGTATTGATACAAAGATTGACGCAGATATAGAGAAGCTTGCGATAATTACAGAAGGTGTGATGAATCTTAAGAAAACAGTTACTAACAACGAGGCCCTAGTCGAAAAATGCATCGCGAATTTGACTGTCAAAAATGCATTGACGAAAGCAAAAAAATGTTTGCATAACGTAAGCACTATAACTTTAAGAATTTCGATAGTAGTTACAATATAATTTGAATGAAACTAGATGACATTACATTTGTTACAACAGGTCCGTACGGAATTGTCAGGTGTGAAGAAAACTGCTACGTCTATTGTCAAAGATGCTAAAAATTTCTTCACACAAGTAATGAAGTTGCCATTACACGGAGGTGCTTGTGTGAAACAACATGTCTATCACCCAATGACAACTACTATAGATAAAGCTTCATTAACCCTCCTACAATGCGTGTCTTCTACCGCGTTATTTGGCAATATAAGTTTCATAGAAAGGCTCAAAAACCAAACAATCGTCTTCTACAATAGACTCAATAATTCCTATTACGACACATTGAACAAAGTTAGTGATCTGAACAAAACACTTCATGAAAACATTGAACATCTTCGTAATAAGGAAAGTGAGGTTAGGGAATCAGTGGTGCTAGGAATCCGGAAGAATTTGTCTACCGTAAGTGCAATTTTGGCACTTTTAAAGAGAAACTGCAGGGTAAATATTCAGCGTTTGATACATCGTTCTTCTTCAGATGCTCGAGAAAATGGCTAACTCAACAGGAATTCAATCAGAAAATTTTAGCAAGGAGATACGTGAACAGTTGGATTCAAGCTTAGAGAAAGCTTTGGAAGAAGCAAAAGAGTGCATTGACGTTACTATCGACCAGGACATTGTTAAAGTCCAGCTATTGGTCAAAGACTTGACACATCTGTACAACAATGTGACTGACAACAGCAATCTCATTGATTCTTGCACGAATGATTTGTCCCTTTCTAATGCAATAGCAACCGCAAAACAATGTATCGAGAATGTGAGTACTTGACTCTTTCTGGAATTGAGTCACTGTTAATTCCTCTATACTTTGATTGCAACAGATTCATAGCAAAGTGTCAAGTGTCATGCAGGATGTCAAATCCGTCTACCGCGATGCCGGCAAAGTGCTCGCTAAAGTAGCAAAGTTGCCACTTGATGAAGGTGCTTGTTACAAACAGCATGTTGATAACCCAATGACGGCGGATATCGTCATTCGGTTATTGAAGCTGTCAGCAATCGTTGATCCTTCTACAACAACGTTTGGCCGAAACGTACAGAGCACCCTCGAAAACGAAACTACTGATATGTACAAAAAACTTCAAGGGACCTACAATACGACGGTAGACAAAGTTCATCTTTTGAATGAAACACTTTTCGAAATCATTGCACATACCCAGGCAGAAAAAAACAAGGCTCGAATTTCAACCAAAGCAGAAATCCAGGAAATGTTGTCCGCTGTAAGTAGGACTAGTCATTTTTTCAAGTATTGAATACAGTGATGTAATTTCACGCATTCCCTAATCAAGCATTTGTTTCAACCGGGAATGACCTTGAAAGTTTTCTAGCAGCACGCGCGTGCAATCAAACAGCAAACAAACAAAGTAAACGTATAATGAGTTGTTTTCGCTTTATTCCGAATAAAGCAATATTTTTGTACGATAACAGTTTATTACGGTCCGATTTTCTACTCCATTAATTAATTTCAATTTCAATTAATGTTCAAATTTCATGCAAACACCAAACAACATGTGCTAAGGATAGCTTGTAACGGCAAATAAACGGTTACACACCTCGTGTGTTGAGGTTATTTATTAATGCCAACTTGCAGCGTTATAAACAAAATATTTATATATAATGGTCTGGCCACTCATTGCCTTTCTTGTTACACAAATTATAACCTTGGATGGCTTAATACTTTGAACGTTTTTCTAGATTTCGTTGCCAGCAACCTTTTTCTCTATGTCGCGGCACACCGCCATTCTTCGTTCTCTCTCACATCCTTCGCTCACTCTCTTTTCTTCCACCTTCTACCGCGCACGCGCAACGACTTACCAACTCAACTCTAGGACTTATTTACTACGTATAAAATATTCATAACACATGTTTGCATGAAATTTGATCAAATTTTGTGTGAAATGTTCCGCAAGGATTGTACCGATGTACGAGAACAAATGTACGAATCCCTGGAAAAAGCTCTTGGAAAAGCGAATGATTGCACCAAGAAGTTATTCGAAGCCAAGATCGTGGAAGTCGCTGTAATTCATAATAGAATCAAACATCCCAGATACGATGTTGCGAGTATGAAGAATTTACTCAACAACTGCACCGTAAATTTGAATCGTCCCGGGGCACATAAGTTAGAAGAATGTTTACAGAACGTGAGTTATTTATCTTCCAAATAATATTCACACGTGAACTTTTAATCGACGGAACTTGATGTACTTTCGCGATGATAGGCTCGTGGAGAAATTTCTACCGTCGAAAGAAATGTCACATACATTGCTCACCATGTGGAAAATCTTTTGCTACAAGTGGAAGGTTTGCAATCTATCCATGATTCTTGTTTGACTCATGTCCACAATTTAATGAAGATTAATATGGATCGAGCTGCGGAAAAGCATCCGAATTGCGTTGATTCACCTGTTACAGCATCCAATTAAAACTCACCTAGCTATCTCAAGAACAGGGCATGTAACATGGAAAACGACACGAAACAACAAGATGTCGAACTTTGCTCGGGAAGACAAAGGCTGGAAATATACTGAATACTTTGTGACATATTTTGGTTTCTTTAATGTTTTCTTAATTGTATGAAGCGCAGAATTATAACATTAATAAATAAAGATTAGCATGCAAAAGCATTGCTTGTTTATTTCCCATTTCCAATATCCATGTACACAACTTACGTTGATTTCATCGCATTGAAATTAGATTTGCGTGGCACATTGATCATCTTCATATTGATTTTCTTTGCAATACAAAATAACTGGTCAAGTCAAAAATTTTTTTCCACATTCAGAACATTATGCGTCACTTCCCCGGTCTCCCAAATTCCCGATCTCGAAGACGAGAGTTATCCAGCAATGTATCAACGGCGAAGTTCGCCTCCGCCATTTTATACTTTGTGGCATTAAAAATCGCTCTGTTTTCTGTGTAAGATCTTTTTACTTCCGATTTCATACGATTCAAAGATGCAATCTTTGGCAGGATAGATTTGTGGTCCATCAAATTAAATGTGTACATTGGGCTCGATGAAAATTCAACGACACTTGACCACAAAATAGAGCGCCGTTACAACATTTAATAGTTTATTAACAACGCGTCATTAATATCGAAATACTGATATCCGAGTATGAAATAATGAAGAAATGAAGAATGTTTCGTCGAGCTAAAACGACTCCAGCGATAATAATAAAAAAGGAAAGAAAGGAAAAGGAATAAGTGCAATTCCGCGTTGAGCGAATGTATAAATGGCCTTGAGAATCCTTGAACGTGACTACCATATCTTTATGGTCTCTCCTTCTCGTCGGGACGGGCGTAATTTCGTACAATCCCGAGCAATGGGCCCAATCTTCGTCCATGCACGTTTCAATATCACACATGTTTACGTGTCTAATGTAGTGGAAATACTTTCTCTCCGCGTGCATGCAGGCGAGATAGCCAGAGCTGCAGCGAGAGTGAAAGTGTTTTTCGTCGATACTTAAGATATTACAGCTATACATCGCGGTGCGTAGCCTAATATTAAATCGTTATACATTTACGTACTCGCGACCACGCCCTTCGGCAACCTGCTTTTTTACATTTTCCTGTACCGCCGAGATGGCGAATAATTTTTGTTTTATCACGTCGGTTTCGGGCTCGATTGAGTGGAAAATCGTGTGTTCAAATTCCGATCGAACGGTACAATAATTAAAGGGAAATAGAATCTCATCGAAAACTTTCGTATTCATATAATCGTGACAAAACATCACACTCTCTCAATTTCTGACAGAAAACTCATCATCCTCCGTCGAACGCAACGCCCTGAATGCTACTAATTTATTGAAATGTATGAAATCAGATCGAACTTTCTTTCGCAGTCTTTGTTACACGATATATTGTTTTCACCTTCAGCCGATTTTAAATTATACACGAAAGTATCGATCGCGATTCTTCGATAGCAACGACGATTATATTTGTAAATGTCGGGGTGCCCATTTTACGTGTATTACAATTTTGGAAAATAAAAAACAACGATTCTTAAGGCTCGACTCGTTTCTTCATTGGATCCATAACGTTAACCATCGATGTCGATCGTGATGCAAGACACGCGATCGAGCGTAACACGCGACGAAGAATTTGTTCAAAAACGTAAACAAAATCGAATCGAATTGTTGGTTGGATAAATCAACAAAGGAGGGGGAAAAACCATTACATTCATGTGATTATTCAATTTGTTTTATTTTATTCCCATAAAAACGCGAATTACCCGATTTTTCAGTCGATCGAACGAAAAAAGTTGCGGCAATGCGGTGAACTATGAATAGTAATATTTATTGTTCGATTGGAATTCGGAAAGAACGATATTATTCAATCGTTCATGCTGCAACTTTTCCATTTATCGTAATAAATCGCACACGAAAAGTTGTGGAATGAAATTCTCGCGGTTTCTTGAATAAATAATCATCATGGATCCTAAATACAAGGAAATCCATTTCTAATGATAATTAATCACTTAAAAAGAAATCACTAAATTCACCCCTGCAGTCGGAATTACATAATTATCGCTTGTTTCGAATCATAATTACGAGCCGTTAAATTTCGTCTCGTAAACTTCTCGCTATGTTTTCCGCCATTATTTTCTTCGATCCTAATGAAAAATACGACAATTGCACACTAAAATGTAAATTGCTTCTTTCCTTGATCTTCGAATACTTCGCGGAAGATCACATAAATGTTGAATAAGATCTTGTGTAAAGATGTGGCGAAGGTATCGAGGTTAGTGTGTTACTACTGACATTTTCCCAACACAATTTCATTAAACAAACAAAAAATCAAGCGCTTCGAATGAAATTTCGGATGAGGTTTTTTCGCGCGATCTCCCACCGCCGTCGCGAACAGAAGCTGGACTTGTCTTAACATCATCGGTGGAGGAAACTTTCAGCAAGGCAAGCTATATAAGTGAGTGTCGTACCAACTACCCAAGATAAAGCAGCCCGCGTGTGGTGTGTCCGTTCGCGATTAAACTACTGTGTGTTTTTCCTCATTAAAACACTCGCATTAAACTACACTGCCTAATTTTCCATCTGACAGGTAAAAAAAAAGCATGGCATGAACACGATAGTGACCAATCGTCTCTTAATTCTATTCCAAGATAACAAAAAGTGGTTCAAAGTGCAACGTACAGGAATACCATACAATCGCGCCGGTTTCGCGCGCAAATAATTCTTAATTAACGACTCCGGTTCGCGCGAGACGACGAAAGATTTTTCAACATTCCATAAAAGAACGGAACGGGTTTACATTTGGACATAACATGCCGTTACATATATATATTCCCATTCGATCTATATATTGCACGATCGAGTTACACACGAATCCTCATATAGGGGCGGTCACTTTTTAACATTCCTATCGTTCAACCCATACACAAACGCATATATCTAAGGACAACTATCTCTTTTTCCCATTATGCAATAGCTTTTCTCGCGCCTGCGGTACATATTCGAAAAACATGTATTACGGATCAAGCAGCCGCGATGTCGTCAGATAAAAAGAAATCGTCATCGATAGATCGGTCCAATTACACCGGAAAAGCTCGTTAAAGAATACATAAATGGAGTCGTCGTAATTACAAACCGCCCCTTTTTTCAGTGCAATTAAAAAGCCCTGTTCTCATTGTTTTTAACGCTGATCAGTATGGGCGCATTTAGAATTGCATGAAATGTATTATCGTTTCTCCGCGGAGAAAGTATTCGAGGGATTGAACGCATCTAAACGATCTAAACGGTGGATTGTATGTATGTGAGAGAGTGTACGCGCGCGTTCGAGAGAAAGAAATCGACGCTGCAGCGTCCGAACGGTCCGAATCTCTGGAGCCGTGGAAAGTCATTTCACGGTGACGGGCGCAACCGGCGCAATACTATGATATCGCTTTCGATGCTTTCGCTATCGCGCGCGTGCGATCAGATGATAATCTCCATTAATCGACGAATTAAACAAAAATCTTTTATTACCATCCAGAGTTGTTCATGTTTTTATGTTTGAAACGTGATTAAATTATGTTATTTCTAACGCGAAGCAATGACCGATACAGATTCGTCATTTTTTGTATCAACTCCTTTTTCTTGGTCCTCTCACTTTCACTCGGGTGCGTTGACCAAATGAGATCCGAGTCACGCGCGCATTCGCGGTGTCTGCGCCGCGCGCAAGCGCAGTCTCGGCACGCTTCGCGAAGCTTGAATTATGTACTTGTATAAACTCGGTTTAATTCGTTCATTAACACTAACCTTTCGTACTTCCATGTAAATTACGTGGATTATATCAACGCTGAGAAAAAATTACGATCTTGACACTCGCGTTTTATGTCTTCAACACTTTTTCTATCCTCATTTTATCGCGGTTTTGGTACTTACTTTTATCGCTATCCCAGGTCAGCGTTTATTAGTTCGTTGACATTTTACCGGGAAATCAAACATTCAGAAAGTTCCCGACTCATTTGAGGATTCGAACATCCGATAAACGAATTAAGATACTCCGAAATTATCATATTTAATGAATGAACGATAAGAATCCGCTCAGTAATTGCATCAGAATAAATCGCTGCATTGTAAAAGTGAAAATCGCTGGAGGGATATCAATCATAAATAAATTCGACGTTATACACGCTTGATTATAGAAACCCGAGATCCGATTAAATATAATTACATATAGATCTCTCATATACTCATATCAAGCCAAGATGCACGTTCGAATACTTTTTCATCATTCATTTAGCGGGAAAATAAAGTGGTATGTTTATTATCTGCGCGATGTATTAAAAAATATTGTTATCGATAAATCGAGCGGCAAATTTGCAATAGCGAATTAGAATAAAGTATAGCGCCGGCAAAATACCGCAAAAGAGCAGGAAATCGAGTCCGAGGAACAGATTTATGAGTTGTTTTACTTTCACGTTATTTACATATTATAAACAGGCTACACGACAAAGTATCAAATTCTTTGCGACATTGTGCAAGCTCGAGATAATTGAAACCTGTTTTTAAAATATGTAATCGTATTTCTTTAATTTACGAACTTCATAATACATCGAGGAAGAGACGCCTCCAAACTTGATAAAATCCTAGAAAGTTGCAGGAACGCGAGAAAAAGCAAGTGCTTTAATCACAGAGAGAAAAGAGCTCGACACCTGCCTCGAATCTCGTATTCGAGGTACAAAAGATTTTGGTCGACACGTGTTTTCAGTGGTGTAACTTTCGAATTTTTTACTGCTCTTTTCATAAAAAGTGGAGCAGGTTGCGTACGAACGAGAACAGGCCGGAGATTTTTTAATTTCGGCGTTTCGTAGTTTCTTCTTTTTCATTTTAAAACCATCGAGATAACGCGTACTTTCCATACTTTTGAAAAAAACCAGGATCGCGAATTACGTGATCGATTTCTTTCGCTCAGGGCTACGTTTCGTATGCATCGAAAGAACATAATTACACGACGCGTAGATCATTCGCATTTCCTCGATTTTCTCCCGCGATAATTCATCCAACAAAGCATCGCGAAACGAGTCGCGCTTTTTTGAAAAATCATTTCTTCCGAATCGATTTGATCCGATTTCATTAATTCACGCCCGAGAAAGTACATTATATACGCTTTCCATGGGAATTTTCTTGGACCTCGATCATTAGATCGCGTTGACACGCGGAGAAACGACTCTCGATATAACAGCGAATATTGCGTGACTCCGGCGCAGTTTTCTTTGCGCAAGTTCTAGGTCATTTCGTAACGCACGCGCTTCTTGTACGTAGAGCAAACTTTCTTCAAACGAGAGAGTTTTACTAAAACCAACGAAATGATGTTAATTTCCCATTGCAGGGCCACGCGTTAACCCATTTTCCACTTGATTTCTCGGACTTTACGGGACTTTACAAGCATAAACAATTGTTTTACAACTGCGCATCGAAAAACGCAGTGCGGCGACACGTCGAATAATTGAGGGCCTGGAAAGCATAACCGACGGAGCGCGTGAAGCGCCGAAATGCTCGCCTGACGAAGGCTAATTTCATACAAATTCGAAAAAATTAAAGACGCAAAATATGAAGAAAAAAAATTCTGTGTTGTAGAAAATAGAATTTCTCACAAATTCTCTTCATAAAATTTGGTTCCTCGACTTGAATTTGGCAAGTTAAAAATTAAAAACCGTAAAACTTCTGCAACGAACGTTTCCAGGAAACAAAAGACGATCGAAACAAAGGAAAGTTACAATTCTTTGCAAGGAACAACATTTTATAAAGAAAATTTGTGACAAATGTTATTTTCTACAACATAGAATTTGTTTTTCTCCATCTTTTGCGTCTTTAATTTGTTCGAATTTGTATGAAATTTGCCTTCGTCAGGCGAGCATTTCGGCGGTTCACGCGCTCCATTGGTTATGCTTTCCAGGCCCTCAATTACTCAATTTCTTGCGGTTTCTTCACAAAAATAAACGACGGAACCAAAGCTCGAATAAATGCTGAGTGGTTTTCTGATATATTCTGTGATCTCAAGATCGGGATGAATCAGATATTTGTCGATTTATAGAAAAAATCCCGTGTGACGTGTTTCTCCGCCGCTATCTCGGAATCGACGAAGACCCCCAGCAACCGAACTTGCCTAGATGGCCGACTCGCGTATCGCGCCACCTTCGCCGCAGAGTACATAAATCGGCTGCCGAGCGTTCAAAAGCGCGCGCCATTCAAAATTATAAATGCGAGAATTGCCGTATCCTTACAACGATTTTTCCAAGATCGTGCGCCTTCTGTGTCGACAGATTTGCGAAATGTACGGCCGGGTATGCCTGGTATTCTGGGTAGGAGCGTGCGTGTACGCAACAGCTGCCCAGAGCCCTTACGACTCTTTGGAAGCGAGAGGATCCGTCTCATTCCCCGGCAAATCTCTGTACTCCTCGGACTTCTCTGAATCTCAAGGTTATCGCGATAACAGCTACGAGGACAACGCGGTGACACCGACGCCCTCGCCAGCTCCTATTTATAGAACACCGGGAAGTCAGGTACGATCATTATAAACCCGGTGGAATCATTCTTATCAGAGCTATATTTCAAGCGACAACTTTCCCCGTTCAAGGTCGCTTATCGCAAACCAACGCAATCCATCAGAGGCAATCAACAGCGCGGGCCTTTACGAGGTCATCCCCAGTTTGGCGCGAATCAGGTACATACAATGCGAATTTCATTAGCGATAAGAAAGTACGGATGAAAGATGGGTTTTTGTGATTTTAACGATGAAAAGGCTGACTTGCTCGAAGAAATCGAGGAGGAAAAAGAGGAACCCGATCGTTTGAGTTTGTTGCTGCCTCAGAGCAAATTCGATTGCGTAGGCAAGCAAACTGGGTATTATGCCGATGAGGAACTGAACTGCGAAGTTTTCCATTACTGCCACGATAATGCCAGACACTCTTGGATCTGTCCAGAAGGCTTTACTTTCCACCAGGTACTTTTCAACCGAATTACCCGTGAAGAACAGATTGGATCTGATCAGATCCAATGATCTGATATGATTGAGCACCAGATCTAAACAGATCCGGTCCAGCACTAGATCTGATCTCGTTTAGCACCAGATCTGATGTGATTTAGCACCAGATCTGAACTGATTTAGCACCAGATGTGATCTGATATGATTCAGCATCAGATCTGAACAGATCTGATCCAGCACTAGATCTGATCTCGTTTACGATCAGATCTAAGGTGATTTAGCACCAGATCTGATCTGATCAGGTCAGCTCTGATCGGATTCGATCAGATCCAATCTGTTTTTCACGGGAACAACTGATCTCCAGGTCCACTTGATCTGCATGCCACCTAGCGGCGAAAAAGACATAAACTGCAAGAAGAGTTCCCAGTACCATTTCGTAAACGAGTACCTGTACAAACCCCTGAATTTGGCCGAGGCTGAAAGCAAACCCAACGTAACTTTGAGATACAGCGAGAGGTATTTCCCGGCTGATATTTACACCGACGAAAGAGACTCGCATTATTATCACAATGGCGGTTCCGCTCGTCGCCCTGTTCAACAACAGGTACATTGGTGAAGGGATGAAGTGTCTTTGTTTAACGGGTTTTCATAGCATGCTGATTTCCTTCAGCAGCCGCTTTATCTGAGTCAACAACCAACGACGATCAACAGTTTGCCAACTGGTGGAAGACCTCAACAACATCAGCAAACCGTTGCGCCGTATCGTTTACCGTCTTTGAATCAGGTCTTCCGTAGCCCCGAAGAAGTGAATATTCCTCTTCAGCAAAGAAGACCTCAGACGCAACAACAATCCTTGAGGAGATTGCCCCAAGTTCGACCCGACGAAGAAGATTACGAATAATCATACCCATGATCATTTCCATTTCCAATCGATATATTATGTATGATATGTGATATTGCAAACAACAAAACAGAAGAACATTATTGTCGATCATTCATTTTGTCATTGAAATATCATCGGAATCAAAGGATTACGCCCTTACAGCCGCAGCCCCAATCGCAAAACTATCGCGCACATCTTTCTCGCAAGCGCTGAGCAGTACGGAGGTACTATATAAGGCTTTCGAAGAAATTCATGATTTTGATCGCAAACGGGGCGTGATTGTACATATTCTTTGATTCGGCGACAATAATATGGTGTGTAGTAATTAATATATCACAGACGCGATGTAAGTATCTGTGTATGCATAAATGTGTGTTGTATAAGATGCGCGTTTACACAAAATTATGCGAATAGCATTGTATTTCCATTTCATTTCGTAATTGTTACGTTACGTATGTTTGCATCATCGTCATTGCCATTATTTCTTACGAATGTTTATAATTTTCGGCGAAAAGTTTGGATCTTCCCCCACTTTACCCTTGCTGCGGTGTTTGTTTATTTTCCACCATAAAACAATGAGGGTTTATAATTTAATTACTGTTATTATTATTATTCTAGATTTATACGAAGATTGGAATGAATTTGTATCCGTTTTTTATTAATTGTAAGTAATTGAATCCGATGCATTCGATGTATTGTAAGTACTGCAGCAGCTTTAATTATTGTATTATTTTGTTGTGATTTGTAACAATACAGAGGTCAATCAATCTTTCGATAGAATTTTTGTTTCATTTTCGACGAATCATTTTAATGAAAAAAGAGTTCGGTTTATTACAACATGGAGCGCGGTCATGAAAACGCGCCTTGACGTTTAAAAAAACGACCCGAGCACGTGTTTTCTCTCTCTTCCTCAATGTAGACGGTGAAAAAATGACTCTATCTCTTGTTAGAACTGAAAATGTCTGAAATAAGAGAGAGAAAGAGCGACGAATAATTCGAATGAAAAAAGAGTTCGGTCAATTACAACATGGAGCGCGGTCATGAAAACGCGCCTTGACGTTTCGGAAAACGACCCGAGCACGTGTTTTCTCTCTCTTCCTTAATGTAAACGGTAAAAAAATGGCTCTATCTCTTTTTAGAACTGAAAATGTCTGAAATAAGAGAGAGAAAGAGTGGCGAATAATTCGAATGAAAAAAAAGTTCACGGAGCGCGTGTTGTGAGTCATGAAAACGCGCCTTGACGTTTAAAAAAACGACCCGAGCACGTGTTCCTTCTCTCTCTACCTCAATGTAGACGGTAAAAAAATGGCTCTATCTCTTTTTAGAACCGAAAATGTCTGAAATAAGAGAGAGATAGAGCGACGAATAAGAAGGACAGAAAAGAGAGAGAGAGTGCGTTGCGGGGGGTAGGGGGAGGTCGACGACAGACGTGGAGCAGACGAGAGACCTGGGCCGCGGACGACCCGGATCACCACAGATTAGACAGGGTCGATGTTGCTTTCAGCAGTGCACGTTGTTTCCGTTGTTTTGCCAGAGCCGAACCTCGGGAAGGGAAAAAAAACATTATGGCGTCGAGAACCCATGTGGAAAATGCGGTCAACGAGCGGCGACTTCGGCCGATTTACGGTAAACAAAACTGGGGGGAAATTACATTTTTCGCGAAAACGTCCCGTCCTCGACCTTTCACGCGCGCTTTTACCGGCGCAGAGGTTATGTAAGAAAAATTTTTTTTTCGATGTTTTCGCGCGATTTATTTCGTTTTTCGGGCTGCGAAGTTTGGTTTTTCGAAGTATTCGGGGCGCGAAGTTGGGACGCGAGGGAAATGGATTTGGAATTGGTTTTAGATTCCCTGGATTACGGGAATAATAAAAAGGCGCTGCAGGAGGCGGATAAAGTGCTGAAGAAGCAGCCGATTAATCAGTGCGCGAGGGTGCTGAAAGCTCTGGCGCTTCTTCGGCTGGGGAAAGACGACGAGTGCCAAGCGATGATGGAAAAAGTGCGCTCCGAAGTCCCGTGCGACGACTCCACGCTCCAGGCCATGAGCATTTGTTACCGGGAAATTCACCAGCGTAAAAATACTTTTTTCTTGGGTTCTAGAATTGGTTTTGGGAGAATTATCGAATGGTTTTGCATTTTTGCGAGGAAAAAAATGAGAAGTTACGAGAATTTAGACTTTTTAATGTTTTTTTGAATTTTTTGCGGGATTTTTCGGGGAATTTGGATTTTAGAGTGCGATTTTCACGAGGATTTGATTTTTTTGGTATTTTGATGCACTTTTTTTCGATTTTGAGTAATTTTTGTGGTTTTTGATTTTTTTTTTCGTGTTTTTTGTAGTTTTTCGAATTTTTTGTTAAGTTTTTCGAGAATTTGGATTTTAGAGTGCAATTTTCACGAAAATTGAATTTTTTGGGGTATTTTTTTGAACTTTCTTTCAATTTTGAGTAATTTTTTGCGGTTTCCGATTTTTTTTGTAGTTTTGGGTAGTTTTTCGAATTTTTTATGAGGTTTTCCGAAATTTTGGCTTTTAGAGTGCAATTTTCACGATAATTAAATTTTTTTGGTATTTTTCTGAACTTTCTTTCAATTTTGAGTAATTTCTTGCGGTTTTCGATTTTTTGGGTAGTTTTGGGTAGTTTTACGAATTTTTTGTAAGGTTTTTCGAAAATTTGGATTTTAGAGTGCAATTTTCACAATATTTACGTTTTTTTTTTGTATTTTTTTTAACTTTCTTTTGATTTTGAGTAATTTCTTGTGGTTAGCGATTTTTTGGGTAGTTTTGGGTAGTTTTTTGAATTTTTTGAGGTGATTTCGAAATTTTGGCTTTTAAAGTGCAATTTTCACGAAAATTAAATTTTTTTTGTATTTTTTTGAACTTTTTTTCAATTTTGAGTAATTTCTTGCGGTTTTCGATTTTTTTCGTACTTTTGGGTAGTTTTTCGAATTTTTTGTAAGGATTTTCGAAAATTTGGATTTTAGAGTGCAATGTTCACGATATTTACGTTTTTTTTCGTATTTTTTAAAACTTTCCTTCAATTTAGAGTAATTTCTTGCAGTTTTCGGTTTTTCTTTGTAGTTTTGGGTAGTTTTACGAATTTTTTGTAAGGTTTTTCGAAAATTTGGATTTTAGAGTGCAATTTTCACGGAAATTGAATGTTTTTTTGTATTCTTTTGAACTTTTTTTCGATTTTGAGTAATTTCTTGCAGTTTTTGATTTTTTTTGGTAGTTTTGGGTAGTTTTTCGAATTTTTCGTAAAGTTTTTTTCAAAATTTGGACTTTAGAGTGAAATTTTCTCGGGATTTTAGTTTTTTTTTTGTATTTTTCTGCACTTGTTTTCAATTTGGAGTAATTTTTGCGGTTTTCGAGTTCTTTTCGTATATTTTGTAGTTTTTCAAATTTTTTGTAAGGTTTTTCGAAATTTCGGATTTTAGAGTGCAATTTTCACGTAAATTTAATTTTTTTTTTGAATTCTAATGCACTTTTTTCCCAATTTTGAGTAATTTTTGCGGTTTTCGATTTTGTGTGTGAATTTTTTGTAGTTTTTCGAATATTTTGTGAGGTTTTACAAAATTTTGGATTTTAAAGTGCAATTTTCACGGAATTCACGTTTTCTTTGTATTTTTTTTTAACTTTCTTTCAATTTTGAGTAATTTCTTGCAGTTTTCGATTTATTTTTGTAGTTTTGGGTCGTTTTTCGATTTTTTCGTGAAGTTTTTTAAAAATTTGGACTTGATAGTGAAATTTTCTCGGGATTTTATTTTATTTTCATATTTGTATGCACTTGATTTCAATTTTGAATAATTTTTGCGTTTTTCGAGTTTCTTTTCGTATTTTTTGTAGTTTTGGGTACTTTTTCGAATTTTTCGTGAGATTTTTCCAAATTTTTGATTTAAGAGTATAATTTTCACGGAAACTTCTAATTTTTTTGTAGTTTTTCAAACTTTCTTTCAATTTCTAGTAATTTCTCGCAGTTTTCGATTTTTTTGTAGTTTTCGGTAGTTTTTCAAATTTTTGGATTTTATATTACAATTTTCACGTAAATTTAATTTTTTTATCAAATTTTCCTAAACCGTCTTTCAATTCCAAGCAATTTCTTGCAGTTTTCGATTAAAAAAAATTTTTTTTGTAGTTTTGGGTAGTTTTTCGGATTTTTCGTGGGGTTTTTCAAAATTTTTCATTTAAGAGTGTAATTTTCACGGAAACTCATTGTTTTTTTGTATTTTTTTTAACTTTTTTCAATTTCGAGTAATTTCTTGCAGTTTTCGATTTTTTTGTAGTTTCTGGTAGTTTTTCAAATTTTTGGATTTTATAGTACAATTTTCACGTAAATTTAATTTTTTTATCAAATTTTCCTAAACGGTCTTTCAATTCCGAGCAATTTCTTGCAGTTTTCGATTAAAAAAAATTTTTTTTGTAGTTTTGGGTAGTTTTTCGGATTTTTCGTGGGGTTTTTCAAAATTTTTGATTTAAGAGTGTAATTATCACGGAAACTTCTTGTTTTTTTTGTAGTTTTTCAAACTTTCTTTCAATTTCGAGCAATTTCTCGCAGTTTCCAATTTTTCGTAGTTTTTCGAATTTTTGGATTTTATACTGCAATTTTCACGGAAATTAAATTTTTCCATCAAATTTCCCTAAACCGTCTTTCAATTTCGAGCAATTTCTTGCAATTTTCGAAAAAAAAATTTTTTTTGTAGTTTCATGTAGTTTTTCAAAAAAAAATTTTTTCCAAAATTCTCCGTATTTTGTTTTTCCTCAAATCTCACAATTTCACCTCCAAACAGTTCCTCACATCCCCGTAGTCCCGTGTACTTTTTCCAACTTCCCATCCTCAAAAAAAGCTCAAAAACCCAAAATTTCCAGCTGAAAAAATCAGCGAACTCTACGAAGCCGCCGCGAAAGCAGACCCCCAAAACGAGGAACTCCTCACCCACTTATTCATGTCCTACGTCCGACTCGGGGACTTCAAAAAGCAACAACACGCGGCCTTGACTCTCTACAAATTAATCCCCAAAAATCCGTACTATTTTTGGGCCGTCATGAGCGTCGTCATGCAAGCCATGGAAGCGGACGAAAAACTCGCGAAACGAGTGATTTTACCGCTCGCGGAACGCATGGTAAGTTGGCCCTTTTTGGGTCTATTTAAAGGGAGTAAAATGTGCGATTTTTGGCGGCAGGTTTTGAAGCTGGCGAAGGAGGGAAAAATGGAGGCGGAGCAGGAGGTTCAGCTTTATTTGATGGTGCTGGAACGGGAGGAAAAGTATGGGGATATGTTGGAGGTTTTGGATGGGCCATTGGCGACGCATTTGTCGTGTGTTGCGGAAAATAAGGCTCGGCTTTTGCTGAAATTGGGGCGATTTTCGGAGGCTGCGGAAGCGTATGAGGAGCTTATTAGCGAAAAGTATTGTATTGGATTTTTTCGGCGCTGGATTTGGGATTTGGAATGTTGGATTTTGAGTGATGAATTTTGGAATTTGATAGGGATGATGGAAATGGAAGGCGGGTTTTTTGAATTGGAATTTACGATGTAGATTTAGAATGTGAATTTTACAATGTAAAATTGACAATGTGAATTGACAATATGAAATTAATGAGGTAAATTGACAATATGAAATTTACAATGTAAATTTACAATATGGAATTTACGATGTAAATTTACAATATGAAATTTACAATGTAAATTTACAATGTAAATTTACCATTTCAATTTTACAATGTAAATTTACCATTTCAATTTTACAATGTGAATTTACAATGTGAATTTTACAATGTAAATTTACAATATGAAATTTACATTGTAAATTTTACATTTTGAATTTACATTGTAAATTTTACAATGTAAATTTACCATTTCAATTTTACAATGTAAATTTACAATATGAAATTTACAATGTAAATTTACAATGTGCAATT
>JABFQM010000841.1:0-27967 GCA_022816865.1 Zelostemma sp. ZL-2020
TAATTACAGGCCTCGCTTCCTGTCGTAATTAGTCGCTTGATTCTCAGAGTTATGTGACTTCTCTCGTTTGCCTCCCTACGATTAATTATCAAATCGAAACCATGTTTTATCAGTCCGTCGAATCCATCCATCATTTTCCTTATATGTTTTCCGTTCTAATCACTATTTGTGATTCTCTAAGACACCGCCTGTCTCTCGGAGTAACTTATTATTATTGTTATTACGTACTGCTCTTTCCTTTCTTTTCTGCCGTTAATAGCATTAGCACAAAGCTACTATTACCACCCACAAAGTGAATTTATACGATTCGTAATTACTGCGGGATCTTTAAATAAATTGAACACAAATTCATACCGTGCACAAAATAATTTTACTTAACAAATTGAATTTATTTGTATGATTATAGTTCTTAAATCTGAGATTATTTGAATCTAAAATTGCGTAAAATAGGGTCTATTACGATGTGAAATTGCAGTAACCGAAGCGAGAGTTATCTTATTCGACAGCAAGTGATCGTTCCCTGTTTTCTTAGCTCGTACGACAGCCAATGTCTTTATTGTGGAAAAGCCAGCACGCGAGAGATCACAAAGATCACGAACGCCTGTGTACGATCACGAGAGCCATCGTAAAATATTGATTTTACTCGTCGATCCGTGCAAGAAACATCAGCCGCTGCTTAAACCCAAAATTCACAGACTCGCTTGACGTTGACTAATTCCTTTCAACGCTCTTGTTTACTCTTTACTCCCGCTTATCAACGGCGTGGAACGTATTCCAATTAATCCGGTTCTGGACAGTTTCTCATTAAGACCAAATGTAATTAATGCCTGGCAGCAGATAAATGATACACGCGTCAAACATTTTTCAATCCGCGTTGTTTCAACACCTCAAGGAAATTGCTTCTAAATTGAATTATTACTTGTTTTATACCTTCGCGTTATTGAAATATCAAAAAGCAAGCAACACTTCTCGCGATGCGAACACATGGAACGGAGATTTTAATGCCCGAGAAATGACACGCCCCCGTCGTATAGACTGAATGGTTTGCCATTTCAAATCGTCCTAAATACCTGTACAACGATCCATTAATGGGCCAAGCGACATCGAGTAAAAAGTTGCGTCGGACCAAGAGTTCAGGGCTACGATGTGACGACGATAAATCACCTCGTGTCATACCCTTTGATAAATGTCATTAGCCGTGCGTAAAAGTGAAACCGCGATCCCTAGAAATGTGAGTGACGTCATGTATCGCGGAGCTTTGTGAAAACTTTTCGAAAACTTTTCCGTACTCGAGGGGCGTCGTCTAATGTAAAGATATGCACACCGTCATTATCGCCTACGCGTAAGCTAACTGCGTAAAAGCAATTGATACTTTTTCAACGAGATACGCATCCGCGCTACAACTAACTTTTAGTCACCCACGTTATAGATATACTCAAACCAGTACAAGTGATTCCGGCTCGGAAGATCCGATACAGTGACCTCATTTATTCCCATTATTTTCTAATGTAATCAAAGGTACGGACTTTAACAACGATGTATTATTTCCGTAATGAATAAAAGTAGTAAATGTCTATACTCATTAGAAGATGTTAAATTATATTTGTTTTGATGGGTAAAAAATGGCATTTACAATACATTTTATTATTACGCGTGGGCGCGATTTCTCACAGTTAGCATTTAAGTATGACAAATATACGAGATTTCGAAATAAACTTTGACTTGTTGCTAATTGTAAGACGCAGGCCGATTAATCACATTCGTTTTCTCTTTTGTTGTTCGATGCATAATGAAGTGAATCATTTGTCTCGACTTAATGTCTTTTCTACTCATCTCCTATGCTGCTGATTCAGTAGGAAACGAATGATTGACGCAATACCAAACGAATAACTCTACAAGATTACACGCCTTGTTTCATTTGAAATCAAAAATTGAAAGTAACTTTTATCCTTGAGCATTACACGAGAATGTAAAAATCCCACCCTAGCAGAAATTACGAAACGCGAAAAAAAGTGGAAAAACACGAGTATGTACAAGCATATAATATAAACTAATCGAAAAATACTAAAGATCACTAAAAATTCTAGAAAAAGTGTTATGATTGTCATTTTCCGCGTCTTCCTATACTCTTTAGTGTTTTTTCGCATTTTTTCGCATTTCTTCTATTTTTCTGCATTTTTTGCCTATTTTTCCAATTTTTGCTAAGGCAGTTACCGACAATGCCAAACAGTGACTCTCGGATGTCATTGATTGGCGATAACAAGCTGTCAATGACGTCGTCAAGAACGGGAAGGATTCCCATTTCTCTCGGTACACTCGAAGTGAACTTTCAGCAAACAGAAATAAATTACGGCTAAAAATAAATCGGCACATTCTGTACTCAATCGCAAAAGATAACAACATGTATGCTTTGATGTGGAAATGCGTACCTATAGGAATTCGGCACACACTCGAAAAATTTAATTTTTAAACCGGCCAGTTTAAAAAGAATGGCCAGGATCCGGATAAATATCAGGCAACCGCACAAAGTGGCTACAAATTAGGGATCGGCAATTGTGATTGATGGAAGCGGGCTTCCTCAAACTTCCACTCGAGTGGTCCAGTCGGTTTCTCCCTCACTGGCTCACATTTTAACAGAAACTGACGCTCCGTGGAATGGATTGATTAGAGGCGGGCCGACATCTTTTCAAACGCCCCTATCAATTTAATCTGACATTTTTTTACATTCCACTTCAAAAGCGGATCCGTAAGCTCCTTTTTACCGACCGTGATGAATTTTATCTTTCCAGAAATCGAAAAAATACAAAATATTGTTTTTGATTTTCGAAAAAATTTTCGGGTCAATCACTCGGTTAGTAAAAAGGAGTTTAAGGATTCTCCTTAAACGTTCGAGAAGAAAGTTGGAAAAACTATCCATGCGGAAAATGTTAACTTAATTGTGCAGCTATTAAACGTAAGCAACAATGTTGCAGAGAATTCAAACTTGTTTCGTGTAGCATCTCGTTGCATAGTCACGTTCTCGTATCCTACACCTTCAACGTCACGCTCTCAAGCATCCTGGTACATTTTCAAGGTCTACTGGTCCCACTTTGCGAGGTTTCGCGAACGTTCGGGATTCAAAGCGCGCTTTTTCCAAACCCTTGTCGCAATAATCAATTGCACGAAATAACTAGAAATGTTGGTGAAGAAAAATTCTGAAAACTAAGTCGGTTTTTTATGCAAACAGCGAAACTGTTTCCCGCAATAATTGCACAAGAAAAAGAGCGCGGATTTTACCATACGTAACCACACATTATGTCTGTCAAACATGTTCTCAGAGCCTCCGCCGTACAATTATTATCTTCTTTTTTTTTTGATAAAGCACTCCCGTGCAGGCACGTCGAATCAAGCGAGTTACTGTTTGCAATGGTGAATTTCACCTTCGGAGCTCCTTCTTACAGCCAATCGAGCATCTATTATGCTGAATAAATCATAATGATCGCAAGAGCTGAGGTCTCGGCGATACGTACGATTCAATATCTTCTGTGTATACAATAAATCGCTTGTCATTGAACCCTTATAAATCACTGCGCATCAGGCTCAAAAGAAAATCATTCCGCCAACCACTACCGGATCATTATTCAGATATTCTTTACCAGTTGTTATTTTCTTGCTTGGAATCGCATTCTTCGCCAACGCAACTGTACTGCAAAAATTACCTTTTCAATGATATTTTCGCCTCGTTTAGGGGGACCTCGGAAGAATATGAATATGTCACCGTGTCTCCGCATACAATGCACCCAGCGATTACAGTTTTGCGCAATGACGAGGCACGAAAGTGATATCACGAGTGTCAAACGAGTCGATAAATTTCTCCTCGAGAAAATGCGTCTTTCATCGTTGCCGTTGCCGGTATTTACGTGCCTCTCCGGCGATAAATCAGATATGTAGGTTGTATTCGTTTACACGAAGTGGACGAAAAAAAAAATCCATCAAACGTGAGAGGGTAAACTTTTCTCAATGAACACGATTCCCTTGACGTTTTCCAAATTGTTTATACGCTCATTTTGACTCGTTTAATCGCTAATGTAGCTCGTGTTAACTCGAATGACTCTTCACGTTGAAGCTTGTTAACTCGGTAAAATGGCAAAATGTGTTCCTTGAGATTTGCCATTACGCAATGAAATCAACATTAATGACTCTATTGTACTCTACATGACATATTTATTCATCTTGAGTACAATAAATATTCTTATTGCACAGCATGGGAATTCTCCGCTCGGTCGTTTGCATTTGCATTTAAAGATTGATACATACCCAACGGATCATTTGTTGGTTCATTGACATTAAAAAGTACGTAACATACACCTACATTTTGATTCGATCGCTTACCGCGTCCAGAAAAACAATTTACCTTTTGTACAGTACTTCAATCTTACGATGTGATTTTACTTTCAAAGTGAACGCGCCCATGTAACTCGGGTCACGCAGGTATGACAAGACACGTGAATGGAGGCGATGTTCAATTTTCGCGGATGGTTGGACGTCTCCCAAGTTAACGAGAAACCCCAGGGAATTCTGTACAAGGCCGGAACTTTTAACCAACGATTTTCGATGCCCGAGCACAGCGTGAATCCATTCTTTCTTCCATCTATTTCGAAACGCGTTCTTTTTCATGAAACACGCCAACAATTTCACGAATTCCAGACTTTCAGTAGACGTATTAATTGCTCCTTTCGTGGCGTATCTTTGATCGCATATTCATGTTGCATTATAAATGCAACACCTGTAACTCGCTATTGTGCTCGGCAGATTGATATGCGTTATGTCGAGTCCCAGATAGAATCCAGGTAATTTTTTCAGCTTTAGGTTTACCATAAATACGCACGCTTTTTATCCATCGCAAATAAGCCGATCCCAATCAGGTGTAAAGTGATTAATATTGTAAAATTGTCGGACAAATGTATACAATTTCAAAGGAACGTTTCGATTCGACACGAACGGATTGTGCACTTCGAAGGTGTCATAATCCGCGGTAATTGTATTGTTTATAGCGCACCGATTACTTTTCGCATTACACTTTCAATGCAAATCTCTAATGTCAATTCTTGAGGTGTAAGTGAGAGCGTGTGTCGAAACGAGAAATGAAAAAAATCGTAGGATAGCAAACTGAAAGTCTAGGAAACGCAAATTGCAAGTATCGAGGCGCATTGCGAGAAACTCATTCCCTGGCCAAGTTACTGATACATGCGAATCGACTTGCCTACATCGTCGATTTAATGCAAAATACGTGTACGGTTGATGTGTTTAATCAATTAAGTGCTATATCTTTTGCAACTCGAAGGGCATAAATAATGAATAGATTCAAAATTGCAACAAAGAAACAAAACGTGAATATCGTGAAAGTAATTTTGCAATCATTCGTGAAATTTTATCGCCGTCTGATGATTCATCTCATACGGATAATTCACAGCTACGCCGTATCATTACGGACGAATTAGTAGCTGAGAATTGCAATTACGATAAAAGCGGAATCCGTGGCTGAAATTGGTGGGCAGCGAGGGCGGTACGAATTTCCGGTGGGCAGGCACGATTCTTAAATTGGACCTACATCGACGCCACCTGGTTCTCGGTAGACTTTGTCGACCCTCGTCTCACCTGGAACGCATTTATCTCGTGTCTTTCGGCACAGCCGGCAAGACACGGATTTCGGTAGCTTAATTCTCACGTGTACGCGTCAGCCCCATGGGAGGGCCATTAAAAAGACTGGCAAATCGGGCCATTTTCTTGATCAAAATCTATACCATTATTCCCAAACGTAACGCGACCTTCTTCGTCCTTTTCGTCCTTTTCGAGCTAATCTTTACCGCGTCTTAAAACATACGATGCTTTTACTCGTAATCGTATTAACGCGTACGAATGGAAAAGAAAGCGTTTCATCTGCTCCATGTAAATCCCATTTTACGAAAGGACCATTGAAAGCCGAAGAAAATAATAAATCGCCGCGATTCCTGTCAAAATTTCACCTTAAAAAACGTCCCACGGAGCATCCCTTTTTTCACGAAGGCTATAAAATAACATTATGACAATTCCGACGTCAAAAATGTCGTAATGTTTTACCGTTCTCGCAACGGTGTATACACAAAGCGTCGTTCCACGGTGACTAATCGCACGATATTTTAAACCAGGACAATAAATTAGCCGAAAGATCTACAAAGTTGATGGCGTTTGAAAGTGAACTCAAAGCTCATAGCTCATTCTCCGCGAAGTCGTAACTTCATATGTATATTATTTTACTTCGAATCATCGAGTGGTAATGTTCGGTGCAACGACCGATAAAGTACGCCGAAGCTTGTGAAACTCCACCTTTTTCACATTAAACTTGAAACAATTCGGCAAAAGAGGGAATCCGGGCTCTCGAATGAACTGCCAAGAACAGCAAATTGTTTTCCACCGTTTCCCAGCCGCAATAAACGTCAAATTGGAATGTCCGGTTGCATCATAAAAGCGGAAAAAGTGCACAGCAAAGATCAGCCCAGTTATGCGCGGCTCGAAAGATAGCTTCGTAAGTGCGGGGCGCCGTAAATCAGCGTATTTTCGTATCGCGGAAGCAAAGCGCGCGTCTAGAAGCAGGTATGCGAGCAGCGGACACATAATACGACACGCAATCGAGCACGCGAAAATGCACTTCGGGACATCCTAATTTGATATCTGGCCAAGAGCCACTGGCCCAGCTCGAAGCTGACTCAGGACATTTTCAGAAAGTCTTAGACGTCCGTTCGTTGACCCCCTCGTCGCTGAACATACAAGGTTGAGATTCGAAAAAACGATAAAGCAAATTCGCGTTTTTGTTTTGTTCTTTACGTATCAAGAGCCTCCTCACGCGTTTCACGATATTATTGATCGCTCTCGTGACAACTCGATCTTTTATGCTCGTATATTTGATTTTACGAAAGTGCTCGAGCGAGCTGATTTCGCGCTGTCGAGCGATAAATCCACGATGCTTCGTTGAACGTGCGAGCATGTGTGCCAGTGAGGCATTTATTTTTGTCTGTACGCGAGGCATCGATGTTTTCGAGACAAGCAGCTTCCTTTTTTCCGCCACCCTCTAGTGTATTCGAGAGCCACAGATGCTGGTCCTCGCGCTAGCTCGAGTTATCGGCAAACGCAGATTAACGAGAACGCTCTCCATCTCTCGTAGATTCACGAGCATTGATTGGCTACTCGAAGAATTCACTCGCGTTTATTTTAACGTTTTCGAGGACGTTTTCGAGAAGACCCGAATTCCAAGAAGAATTAAAATATCCCAGATAGCCAAATGTGCAGTCAATTTTTTCTCAATTAAATGTAGAAATAAATGATGCATCAATGTTTAACAAAAGACTGTAAAATCAGGATGCAGATTTTATGAGCTCAATCCCATTATTGCATCGTTATACAATTTTCACATAATCTTAAGTGCATCAAATCTTATAAACAATTGTGCTATAATGCGGACGTACCTTGGTACAAATATTTTACATTCTAATGCAGAAACGATTTTGAAATCATTTATGCATTATTGGGGTCTAAAAAATTGTAATTTATTATTGCAAAGATAATGCAAACATCGCTGCATGTAATTGCCATATGAATAGAAACATGGCAATAATGCAGCAAAAATTGCAATACCAGATGCATCGGAAACGTTAAATCCTAATTTCAAAAATATTGTGCCAACCAACATTTAATGTCCACATTTATTTCGACTCGTGAATCACGCAGTTCTTAAAAAAAATTGTACTTGATCGAAAAGATTCCACCAAACTTTATTCGAATTATTAAATTTGGTAATGAACGTACAATTTGATTGTATGTTTGCGTAGTCAAAATGAGTGAATCGGGTTTATAAATGATTGTTCAATAATTGACACAAGTACATTGAATAAAATTTTTAACGTGATTGACCAGTAATGGTGCAAAGATTGTAAAATAGAGTACTTGACAAGTCAATCTGATTAATAAAAGTATATACATTCATGCGGACGTATCTTAGGTCAATAATTGTACAATCTGATCAATCAAATTTTACAATCATTGTACAATTATTTCTCAATAACGCTTTCTGAGTAGTTGCGAAAGAGTCGGAAGTGACGCACGGGCCGGGATCCCGAATTATTTATCGAACGAGCCGGTTCCCCGCGCACCGGTCACTCTTGACGAGATACGAGTTCGTGCTCTGGAAGATCTTTTCTTTGTCAGGCAGCGTCGAAAACGCGGAGCAAACGATCAAGAAAGCGCGCGCGTTCCGGCCTCATTCGCGGGACGCGCCACGTGAGAGGATGTTTTTCGTTAGCCTTTGGAGCCCTCCGGCAGTCACTCGCGAAAAGTGATGGACTGTAGGGGCGCTGAGACGCTTCGCAGATCGTAAATTCCTCCTCGGATGTATCCCTCGAGTGCTTTATTCGGGGTCACGGCTTCAACGTCACATAGATCCTTCTTGCGCCAAGTATTTACGAGACGATATCGAGAATTCCAATTTAATTTTGCTAGTTTAGAGCGCGATGTTTTCCTTTCTTTCTCTTGAAAAGTGACATTGACCCCGGGCTCTCCTTTCTTCGAAAGAATTACGCGTATCGAGGAAGGAAGTTTGTGTGGGTTGGGCAAGACATTAAGTCTGGAAGTCGCGCTATCAACCGCCTTTGATCGATTCGAGACAACTTTATGCGTAACGCTACGCTGGCCATTCTAAATGTGTGGCGGGTACGATCCACGTCAGCAAGACTTTATCGGATAAACACGAGTCTCGGCTGGATATTGTACGATCGAAATGTTCCCAAAGTAGAGCGTCTCGCGCTCTTTAGACAAAAAGCTAATTAAGAAGCGGCGAGCATTTGATACAATTAAGAGACTCATCGGTCGCGTCCATTAAGCATCGGACTCGATTCATTAAGACATTCTTGAATTATTAACGCAAAACAAGTCTGAGGCTCGACTCGATGATTTTTTCTCGTTGGAACATTCGATTGTTGAGACATCAACATTTGATCGTCATATTAATCGTCGTGAATTTGACCTGAAAAAAAGCGCGGCTCTAATTGCACGTTCGAGTTGCGATAACGAGGCCGAAAGAAGAAAAGGATTGTAATTAAATGTCAGAATCAACGGACAATCAAAAATGAGGTAAACGGCCATCAGCTACGTCATGCCCTTCGAATTTATGTACTTGGCTCATTGTTGTATAATTCAAAAACCGAACCGAGCAATTCAAAAAGTACTCGACAATCGATTTGACTCTTACAAAGTGGCGTTTTCAATTGCCCGGCATTTGTCGGCTGATTGAACGTTCGTCCGCAATTCGCTCGTGACGAGAAAAGGGCGAGGAATGAAGGTCTTCCGATTTTGTTAATTAAATCGTGAACCGGAAAATTTCCACTAAACACGCGTGATAATACAAGAACAGAGCACGTTACATAATCACCAGGGTATTCATTCACATAGCGTCTTTTTGCCCTTCCCTTTTTCAACGTTTTTTGCGTAAATCCCTTTTTGCCGACCGATTTTCAAAAACACGATTTCATTTTAACGCAACTGTGATTGACAAAATTAAATTTTTTTCCAATTTTTGGAAAAAATACATCGATTCTTTAGCACATGAAAAATAATTTTTCATTTCTTTAAAATTAATTGGCGTTTTTGAAATTCGGTCGGTAAAAAGGAGTTGTTGGATTCCTCTTAACCCCTCGAATTTGCGAAAATAGTTACTATTACGGTGACTTACGTAGAAATAAAGCTCGACCCGATGCGAGTGTTTAGGAACACAAGTGAGAGCTTCCGACGCGCAGCATCCGGTGTCGTCCGAGCACCTATGCAAAATAGCGCAGTGAGGAATGTACGTATTCAACGTGCTAGGGTACTCTTCGCGGACTGGAATGACTCGTGCGCGAGGCCTTCGACAACTGCCCTCTTTGGAGACCAAAATGGCGTTCTGGAGTGCCTCTTGGATTCCAGCTTCTGAAATAAAAAATAAACACTTTTTTTCAAGCCTCGATTAATGCAGCAAACGCAAAAAAGATCCTTGGGACTCGTAAAATACGTTTTCACGGAGCTACATGAAAGCACAAGTTTGTCTGGTCAATGTTCAATAATTATAAGGGTCAAGTGGAAAAAGCTCGAAGCGAAGGGAAGGTGTTAAAGATCTCGCGGACCGCGATCTAATGGAGCGTAAGCCAACGTAATTGAATTCGTTAGACGGATGGATGAAAGCGTGCGAGGAATGGTCGATTTAGAAGCCAAATTGCGACGGTCGCAAATTTGCCGTGGAGAGAAAAGGATTCGAGATTGAGAAATCGAGAAGAAGAAGATTGCTCAATTTTTATTTTTATTCCAAGTTGTTAACAACTTTAGCGCACCTTAAAGTGCCTTGAACGGAGCCGTAAAAATAATGGTCGTCTCGAACGATAAATGGATTATCCGAAAAGCAAATCGATAATAAAAATTGCACGGGAAAGTACGATTAATTAGACAACGCTTATCTCGGAGAAACGACAAGAGAAAATGTGCGTGGCGTAACGCTCGGAGACGAAGTTGATCGCGGGCCCTCACGAGGAAAAAAGGCACACGAGAAAGCAGTTTTCAAATTATTGGTTGGAAATAATCGTTTTTGCAATAGGGCAGATAAGGTCGAAAGGAGCATCAAAGGTTTCTCGTAATCGGCGTGTGTGGGCTGAAAAAATTATTTTCAAGAGTTCCGCTTTCTTTTTACTTTTTCAAGGGAGTTTAATTTTTCAAGGCACTAATTGAAATTGCGTCCTCGCGCTCTTTCGCTCGCTATACGTATGTGTACTCTGGAAATACCTCCATTACCCAGTTTAAAAGCCAAAATAAAAAGATGAAAAAGTGAGCACAAAAGAGAGGCTAAATATAGACGGGTATCTGAATAGATTTTTCTTCCATGGAAACACATTCAAAGGGTATCGTATAGAATCATCCCGTATCCTGTATATAGATGAGTACTATTATTTTTATTTCCTCGCTTAATGGCCATCGACAATCTATCCATATCAGATAAGGCGTGGACGACATTGTCGCACCGCCTCAATTGCTCCCGATCTCAATTCATTGCACAAAATTGACAAAATCACCAAGCGCGTGATTCAATTCGTAAATCTGCTTACTTTTGCGGCTTGCAGCGAACTGCTGCATATTCTCTCGTGTTTCCTTGACGCTCTCCCGCGTTCCCAGCGTTTGCCATTTGTGGACACTGTGTGGCGACATCGGAGGGTACTCATGTTTCGACTGATAGCCATTGAACTGAGACCCGGACGAGCCTTCGAAAGCCCTTAAGTCTCTATTGTTATGCCTGACGGTGACCACTGCTTTTTCCGTCGTTGTGATGACGGCGGAGACAGGTGACGAACCTGTCACTACTTCTTCATCTTCCTCTTCATCTCCGTTTTCATCTTGCTCGTAATCCTACAAACGAAAAGAACACAATTTAAGCATCGAACCGAGCATTTAAAGCTTTCGAAGTATTTCATACAATGTCGCTGATTGAATACTAAATGTCAAGTGTAAATGCAATCGATTCATCGAGCAATACCTATATTTCACTGATAAGGCAATCTTATTACGGAGCAAAAAATTTATCAACCTCGGCAGTTTGATTTATCATTGATTTACTCGCTACTAACATTCTCTTTCAATCAGAGCAAAAAATCTTGTTGGATCTTTTTTCAAAGCGTCAAATTAGCTCGATCGGAGCGTTGTCACCGCGAGCGATACTAAAGTTGTACATTTTTTCCATTTTTTTAAGCTTTCATGTATCGAAGGAAAAAAATACATGAGGCTTTGACCTCGTTAAAGTCAACGTTTCCAATTAAACTGTGATAAGAAATAACGCATCTTTCTCCGAATGTAATTAATATCGACATAACGATGCACGCATCGGCGCGAATATGCAATTAATTGCCGACAAGAATGTATCTTGGAAAAATCGCGGAAATAAATTAATGGATAAATTAAATCCGCCTAGCGCGAACGTTAACAATTACGAGACCAATTAGTCGCGCAATGTGATGAATCGCAAGTTATGCGGTTAAAGCGCGCAATCGCTAATCGGTTATTACGATCACGATAAGCGTAAACGACCGATTGAGACGTCGCGTCGCGATTTACCAACGTGATTATTTCTTCTACCGGGACGTCGCTATTCGTTGCATTACATTCGACGAACGAAGGAAAAGTTCTCTTCGCCCTCTATTTGGTGCATCGATATACGATATGAATCAGGTCCAAAACCAATTAAGAAAGTGCGATAGATTTTTCGACTCACGTAGCGGTCGATTGCATTAATATTCGAAGATTGGATACGCGAGCTGGCAGACAAGGGACTGTACGTATCTTGAGGCTAAACGATCGTATCACGTACAGCCCACCTACCTCGCACGCCAATATCATCTTTTCCTAAAGGCTACAGAAATATCAACCCTGACATGTCATTATAACCGTGCACTTCTCATCGTGATCGTCTCACGGTTCGTCTATCGCACGAAGTACATTTTTATCAAGCTAGAAAAACTCGGTGGTCCTACGAGTCGGATTAATGTTTCGCACACGAGGTTTTTTGGCGAAAGAAAAAAGAGCGAGCTGCAAAGGGATGCCGCCGGCAATAATCGAATCAAGTGCTTCGACACCGTTGCAGTTTTCGGGCAAAAAAGAAGTGGGAATAAAAGGTGCGTGGTAAGTAAATGAGGTGTGGGGCTTCGTGTGTGATCTTTGCGTGAAATGCACGGCCACGCCGAGCCGTTCCGAGAAAAGGAACGCCGGTCTGTCTGCTACCGTCGGCCACGGTTGCCCCGTTGGGAAAGCCGTGGCAACCATAACTAACGACGATCGGCATTCGCACTCTTGATAGGTTTATGGCCCCTTTCAAGAATTCTCTGTACCTCCTACAAAAGCACCTCGTAAGCGCGCCACTTGCGATGCGTCATCGCCTAATAAGATGCTACTGAACACGTTGTAAATTTTTCAACCGAGCGATTGCACGGTAGAAATTGAAATCTTCATATATTCCTGTATTCCAGTAGAGTCCTTCGAGCTGGATGAAATTTGCCGATCGATTTGTTATGCGCGAAGAGTGCACTCGCATCGCAATTTCTAATGAAAGTTTGTAAAATCGGGGGAACAATGTATTAGAATTTGATCAGGATTCTCGCCAATTAAACACCTGGCAAATTAGCAGTATTATTGGCACGAGCTCAGCGAGAGCGCTGGAATTGTTCAACGATTCCGAGCAATTGGAATGTGGTCAAGTGACGATCACTTTCTTCATAACGAGGCGACGACTGTGAAGACGCACCCGGATGATTGCGTAGGCACATAATTGAATGAAAAAATTACCGTCGAAACGACGCGAATAACTGCATGATTTAAACAAGTAAGTGTAGTTTCTAAATCCGATCGTACGAAAGGGATAATATATTTTAACTACCGAAACATTATTTATAGTTTTGAGTAATTTATACTTTAGCTTCGCCGATGGCAGCAAACATAGTGCATCATGAATAATAATGTTTTATAATTCTTCCGTTTAGAAAGGTAAGTTCATCACTCGTACGAGTACTGAAATGATCAATTACGAAAGTGTGTCCCCGGTCACACGTCACGCACGGTACAAATGTCAACACAGCTGTGAATGGCATTAGACTTGGTACTCTCCAAGCATCAAGACACGTGCGAGAATATTGCTTTCCACAATATCCATTTAGTCGTGTAAAAGCGACAAAAAATTGTACGTTTTTTCCATCGAAATATGGAATAAAAAATAAAATGTATGAACAAGTATGAAGACTTTATCTGTCCGCATTGCTCGCATTCCGAGCAAACTTTCGCCACCGGCAACGTTTCTTTTATCTCCCTTACGATTTACGATAGCGAGTAATGAAGTGTCCGAGCGCCGAATCATCGTAAAAGCAATCACGCGATCGCTCTCAAAATACAGCAGGCAATTTTTGTCGTTTATTACGATACGCTTATTGACAGCTCGTATAACTGTTGGAAATGAAGTCAACAATCGCGGAGAAAGCGTGGGTGTGAAATGGCTCGCGTGGCGTTATTTGACACTCGAAGCAAGGAGCGCCTTAACGAGCTAAATCTACGCAATGTCTGAAGATAGTCTGGACCTATTGGGTCGTCGCTTCGGTTTACATGTTTACACGATTTCCGGGCACTCTCGTGGACTTTCATCTCGACCACTCCTTTTGACGAGAGGCCAATTTCTGCGGTTGACTTTATATTTAGCCGGCATGAATATCGCCTTCTTGCGATACTTTTGACTCGTCGTTACAAGCGCCTGCGTTTTATTGCCAAACTACACGAACAATTGAACCGAGGGATTCGGCGCTGTCCGTTGCAACACGCGTTTTTGAAAGAAGACGACGCGCTGTGGTTTTTATTACAAATAAAAGTCGTTGCGCAAGCGTCCCATTAAACGCGGAATTATTTCTAAGAAATGGATGTTGTTATTTGCATTTATTTAAAAAAGTATGACGTTGACTTTCAGCGTAAACAATGTCGTAATTTCATTTATAATTAGTTTCTTAATTGCCGATCATATCTCATGTGATATTCAAAGTAAACGTGGAAGTATAAAATATATGGATTCTCCATCACTCATGTAAATAGAATTTTTTTCAATGACTTTGATACAGAATTGTGAAACAAATTGAACATCGGCGGGACAATACATCTGGAAACTGAGTTGAGAAGACTTGAATATGAAGCAAGATAAAACGATATTACGCTGTGATTCAATACTCTATAATCAAAAAATTATCGCATATAAGCCTATCAATCCGTCAATGAATCACTGAAGAAACCAACGAGCGGAAATTCCGATTACATTCGAAAGCATTTGTGTCAAATGAGAATCGAAAGCATTGTAAATCTTTTGTAAAAATCTTTTGTAAAAAAGAAAGTCAAGTTTCAAGGTTCAAAAACATGAAATATACGCTTTCAACGGATCGCAATGCACCATCAAGATCCTTCATTATTAATTTACAATCGCGTGCATTTGCAACGAATAGAAACCTGTCACGGATCGGTTAGCGGCTGTCAGCAACTGTGTAACAAGAAAATGACATTAATTCCACCCTCGCGCCGATCGTTTTTCTCATTGAAATTAGATATGATAAAATTACTAATCGCGAGTCTAGCGATTTCATCTGGCATTGTAGAAAGAAAAAGGTACGTAGATCTGAAAAAATTAAAGTCTTATACTTTCGAATTGACAGCACGGCGAATGAGCAATAAATACCACAGTTCGGCTTAATTTATTTGATTTGGAACGCAGAAAAATGGGTATTTTTACAAATGCGCATCAGGAAAAGTCACACAGGTTTGCGTTCCTCCTTGTCAGCGGTGATCGACGATCTCGAGCACGTGACGCGGCGTACACGCGAGCTTGGCTGGCATAGCTTCTTAAGGCTTTCGGAAGCTTCTCTTTGAATGAGCCTCATTAATACCACGAGATCATCTTATCGTTACCGGCGATCGTGCACGCTTGGAATATAACATATTCAATACGCATTCGCCGTGCCTACGCATTCGATATGGGAAAATCGTTTTCGATCGGTTATACCATGTAGATTTCAAAGGAATCTCTGTGAATGAACAAAATGCTTGGATAACGATCAAACATCGTGTATGTGAACAATAAACAATGCGATCGATTGTAACGATAAAAACTCGATATGCGAGAAATTTTTGGAAAAAAAACCGTACACGGTTATTCCGTCAGTTATTCATCTGCGAAACGATATTATTTCTCAAATTAATCCCGACGCTTAAACAACGAGTTGAAATTTCGAAGCTCGATGAAAGTCTGGAAGTCTATCCTAATTTCTAGTCGGTCTGCGAATCTTTATTACAAGGAAGCGCAACGTTCGAGACTGACAAAACGAAGGGGACAAACAAAAGGACTGCCTCGCAAAGCGGGCGCAAATAAATTACATCTGAATTACGCGAGAAGCCGCGTCCGGATCTCAAACGTACTATAATTAAAGTGGGCGTGCGTTGCAATCGCTGCTCGAATCACACCACGATTCTAGATCATTCAGATGCGAAATAGATCAACGAATTTTCCCAGTACTTATTAATCTGCAATACGTAAAAATGGAGACAAGTTTAGTGCCAAAGAAAACTTTTCGGGGCCAAGAATGCATTATTTTTATTCCAAAATATAATTAAGGGAATGTGACGCACTTTTTGCAACATCAAATCAGAAGGATGCTAAGAAGACGGGATATAGAAGCTCACGAAAGTGACGCTCGGTGTAATGAGATAAGGCAAACCTACACGCTGCTGTGAGAATCGCAAACAACTCCTCGCGAGGGAAAATATCTCGTTGATTGATATAAATGCACGGGGTTTCGTTTCAGGCAGGAAACAACGAGCAAAGATTCTCGGGAGTCTTATTTTCCGAGCGCACTTGGACCGTTCGTTTGACTGTTTCCCCTTACGATCTTTTGCACTCGTATTACAAGCCGCAGAAGCATCTAGAGCGCATGAAAATGGACACACGGGGTTCTTTCACGTGCATATTATGCAGGCACGACGATTCCTCGAATTTAAATACGCACGCGTCTCTTTGCGTATCGTGATTCACTTTTCCGAGAAATTCAAACATCCTGATGCGCCGAATCCACGAAAAGTGGAGGAGAATTAAATTTTTTATGGGCCGTGTTTTAGCGGGAAATTACGATAAGGTGAAAGCTGTGATTTCGATAAAATTTATTGACTTTCAGTGGCAATAAATAGCGTTGGTCAATCCTAAGCGTATATGCTCTTAAAATAGTTTCATTTTAACAGTCAGCGAGTTTTACTGCGGCGCTAAAAGACTGCTTTACATCATCCTTTTCCGAATCGAGGAAAGACGCCGAGACGTTTACATCTTTTTGTGTGTATCCACGATTATTTTATTCCATCGCGATTGCATCAGAGAAAAAGAGACAGAGAGAAAAGCATGCCAAGAGGAACTCGAGAATAATAAACAGGGTCGAAATCCAAGGAACGAAAAATATTTCAAAATCTTTACGGATGATTCATTTTATGCGACAAAAAATCAACAAAGGAGGAATAAAAACGCTTCGCTCCTCGCAAAAAATGCGTACGTTCCGAAGTTTACGACACGTTCGGATTCAATTATGTTTTTTACAGTGCTAATTGATATTTTTATTGTTTCAAGAAATTGATGAGCCTATAAAATCGAATGAATTCAGTCGATAATCGCTACTTCGAGTTTCCTTTCTGGAATCGATTCTGCACATTTTTTCTGCAATTTTATAGCCTTAATAATCATATTCGCATTAATGTCACGCATCAACGAATATAAAAATCCTGGAAAAATTAGGCATTTTCAGATTGAAAATAGCACGCATGCCCGAAACATTATTTTGAATTATACAATCCACTTCTGGTTGTAATAAACCGAATACACGAGCAGATAAAGTAAACTCGGTTTTTTAAGTAGCGGCTATCGCGGATGAAGCAAACACGTCACGTTACATTTAGGGTATGCGGTAGTTTTTAGAATCCGGCCCGCATGAATACTCGAAGAAAACTTGAACGACGAGAATAAGAGAGCGGAGTTCGCGTTTATCAATGAGACAACGCAGCGGACCGTTCGCGATAATCGCAGCGGGAATTCCTGCCGAGAAATGCATAAAAATGCGAAATAATTTTACAGTTCAGCGTCAGAGAACGCGATTAAGTCGGAATGAAATTTCATCAGTTTATTCGCGCTTCGCTTCTCGTTTACTTTCAGCAACATTTCATTTCGTGCGTTCGTCACCATGCAACAATTAACTCTACGGAATGGATAAATCACAATTTACGGTGACAGCGAACGTCGTTGAACTTATTTTCGTCGTTATTATACGGCCACCGAGAAGAGAGCGTCGAATGCAAATATTTCCGTAATTCCCTGCTCGGAATTAGTACTATGCCTAATTAGCTTTTTATCTCCGAGATAACGGTACGTGTAAGAATGATTAAAAATGCTCATTTCGAGTTTACTTTCCTCGAAAAAAAAATCTATGTGCCATATACGGATTATATATAGCCTATATATTATCCATATGTAGCCCATACATCACATACATATTAGAACGTCGAAACATATATGTTTGTGGATTGTATTCGAATGATGTAAAAAATGCAAAAGAAATAAAATAGTGATATGTCAGGATTTTTTGATTCGAATGATCATAAAATCCTTAATTCCAACAAGTTCAGCGGGCCAATCAAACGGACCAGAACCCGGCGGTAGTTATGAATTGAGCTTCATTAAGATGTTCGTGCGAATTAAGTCGTCGAGTCACGAATGACGGCACGGCTATCAAAATCCTGATTAATTGCGCCGGGCGTAGCTAAATGCCGCGAGTCTTTTTTCTTTTTTTCCCTGCACCCCGCTTCCAAATAACTTTTTCGGCAACGAAAAAGTTATTAGCGCGAAACTAGAAAGGTTCTAAATCCGAGACCAATTTCGTTATTAACATTTTTTCAAATGCATTTTTACACCAGGCGATAAATGAATAAAAATTCAAGGAAAATTGGCATGTTCAAGTTGCTGACAATCTTTGTAACTCAAAGTACTGGCCGCGGGGTTCACGAAATCTTCTGCAAAAAATCAATCCGAATTCGGGCTCATTATACGTAATGATCATCAATTTACGGGAGGCTTCATCGCCCGAAGATAAAGTTTTCATCGACAGCTGATGCACCTGACATCCCGGAGTTTCTTCTTTGTGGAAATTCGAAATATTCGTTTGGGTACGCGTATTCGCGTCACTCACTTGTCGTTAAGAGCCGAAACGTGATCTTCATGGGAACAATGCCCGCTTGTCCCATGGGGTGCTTGTCGCGAAAACGAGAATGAGAGTTTTGTTGAAATGCTCGGGATTTCTTTCAAAAGAAAAGCGGATTACCGATGTTTGTCCGATTCAATGGAACCCACTTTGCCTGCATATTTATTCTGGAAACTATTTTTCAAGCTATCATCATCATTTCATAACCAAATTAATTAGGAGATGTTGAATTTTCTATTATTATCTACAATTTTATTACAGAATTGGAAGAACACCCACAGTAGTACTCGAAAGTCAATTATTTCGACCCTTCGTGTTTATTAAATGAAGCAGAAGTTGACTTTTGTTCCTTGTTACGGCTGGGACACTTTTTGCAAATTAGCTTTACAAAATTGTTGTGTTTTATTTATACTTAAAATCGAAATACACCGAACAAGAGAAACTACTCGGCAAAGGGATCTGGAATACCTCCAAAGTATTGTACGAGCGCGCAGCAGCTGCCACAAAATCATGGAAATAATGTTGAAACAGGAAACCTTGCCAATAATCGTCGACTGAATGAAAGACCGTGTTTTCCGCCGTGCATAAAGCATTTTTAAATTGACTGAATCAACTTAACGAGCTGGCATTTTTTTAAAAAACGTCGCAACTAATTCAAGCCAGTGTAAACAAATTTCGGCGACCGAGATTCAAAAACATAACTTCATTTTGACTCAACAAAAATCGTTTTCAACGTCGATTTTATAATCAATGTGTCATTTTCTTTTTCCAAAAATCAAACATTTTCTCGAATCTTTTCTTTCGATTTCTGAAAAATTCACAGTCGCGTTAAAATGAAATGGCGTTTTTAAAACTCGATAAAAAAAAATTGAAAAGCAATTTAAGGGTGCCTCTTAAAGCTCCACATCACGTTTCCAAAAAGTCGAAAAAAACGCGATTCGACGAGTCCATCGTTCCTTAGTGAATCATCACAACGATATATCAGCAGTCCTTCGCTCTCACGTTGACGCCTGGCTATTGTCGAGAGCACTTTTTCACCTTTTCTTGGCGTCTCGAGCGATAGGAAGAGAGAAAGAGAGAGACTCGCGGTAACGCGAATGTGCATGCAAGTGCGTCGTCTATTCTTAGACACGCTTAGTTCGAGCTCCTGCCTTGTGGACATTTTCTCAACGCACGCGTCGCTTCAAGAGGCATCGGTGAAAGAAACGCGAAGCGACATTTCACGAAACGTCGCTCGGAAAATCATCGGGAATAAAAAGTCGAGATTTTACGACGGCTTTTAAGAGAGCAACTAAATTCTTCCCCCCCAGCGATTAAGGAGTCTCAATTCGAAAAGCTCTGAGCTTCAAAGTTAACCGCGAGGTTACTGCCGGCATATATTTATGGATTTCCTTGCCACGCCGCGCTATTATGCAATTACCGCCCTGCTTCAAGGCTACGCTTGCCCGAGGGAAAACGCACCGAAAGTCCGGATCGTAGAAAAAAAAGAATGCAAGACGCTCCAGTTCCTTTTCCCCACAGATAAAAGCAACTTCCGCTGCTTTTTTTTCTCCCGCTTATAAATTCTTCGTGCCCGAACTCGTAATTTTCGTCCTTTATCTCAATTCTAACGTTGCATTAACGGTTTTTCCGCGATGCAAATTCGCATTGCATCACCCTCGCCTCTTTCGTTCGGTCGAGTGGCTAACGAAATGCAATAATTATGACATTTCCTTGCTCTCGAATGGGCTCTTGAGCTGCGGGGTAGAGGTAAATTGAGCCCTAGAAAAAAGTATAAAAACGCGATTCTAAAGAAACACGAGAGCCTGGGGAATCTTCTCCGCACGACAGAGCTGCTCGAGTGCGCTTACGCACACACGCGCGTAATTTATGCGTATCGTACTGATAAAGCGGATAAATTCTCTTACGCGATATGTAACAAAGTGAGTGGCGGCAAGCGTGCGGGGGCAGATGTGTTGGTGTCGTTGATGTGCTTGAACTTGTATCGGAAGATGAGCCTCGATCGCCTCGAGCGTGTGGGTGAGCAAATGTGCTTCGGCGCAAAGAGCTTTGCAACTTGATGAAATTAGACGCTCGTTAGTCACGCATAATCGCAGGGTTGTGTTCGACTTAAGAAATAGATAACACGCGAAATTTCATTCGAGTTATATATTCATTTCGGCAAATTTTTGTGACGTTCTTTGCCATTTTTTATCCGTTTACGAATCACGATGTTCAAGCATCTTTATGATTCGTGGTCAACTGTTTCTTAATTGGGTTGACGTACGTTGGAACAACCGCTTGGTTACAAAGGTAGAAGCGGATCGTCGAAGCTAAGAATACAGGGAGGATGATTTAATCGTTCGACAAAAAATCCGTTGATTGGAAAAAGTCTTTTCTTCATTACTTGGCTAATGACTGTGTTGATCTTCTTGTACAGGATTGATGTTGGAAAGACGAAGGAGGGGACGTAATATTTCTCAACATGGCCGGCGAAAATGATTTCCGCGCGACTTTTAGTTGTTGGGGAATGTGAAAGACTGGAAAAATCATAATTTTTCCACTTCGAGATAAAAAGTGCAAGCAACTTTCTACAGTTGTTTATGATTTCACGTGACAATCTGTTTTTGCACGATAAATTCTTTCGCCGATCGATAGCTCCGATTTATGACATGTCTCGCGACAAGGATTGAAAATATTTACTTGTCCGATAATGAAATTCAATTTCTATGATTCGGAATGTATTTTCGTTCTATTACCCGGTGCACTTGAGATGATCCTTCAAACTATTTCGGGTTTCGACTTTTTTTATCGTTCGATATTCATTCGCTGCTCTTGTTTGCATTACGATTACGCAACGTTCGCTCCGAACGAATAAAATGAAAATATTCAAGAGCGAGAGGAGCTCTTTAGATAAGGAATTTTCAATTATCACGTGTGTTTCATGTTCCAGGCGAAATTTGTGAGTAAGAACTCTTATCACCTAGAACGAATACGCGAACACTGGAACAACAGCAACATTCACACACAAAGTTATCAGCGTGCAAACTTGTAACGCGAGCTTCATCGTTTTCAATTGAATGAAATAATAAAACCATGAACTAGTTTGCTGCAAGCTACACGATTTGTAATTCAAATTTTCTATTCGCGATAGGACAAACACGAGCACTTTTTCCTAAACTTCGATTCTTCGAAGTAAAAAAGATCAAAGTAACCGTAACTAGACGCGATCTGTTTAATCTCGCGTAATTATCACTTATTATTGCGGAGACTTAACGGAACCGTGTAAAAATGCAAAGTACGAAGAAAGTATACACGAGTCGAGAAAGTTCAACAGAAGAAGCGCATTCCGAGCTGTCGCGAGATTTCAAATATCTCGCGACAAAAATACACGTACTGATTGGGCACGCTCACAAAAATATCGAGTATTGAATATGAATTAAACATGGATAAAAAAATGTATAAGACGTGCTTTCATCATTCGAGTTTGAAATTTTATCAAGCACCTCGTGGATAATTTATACATAAATTCCTCTTTTTTCTTAAATAAACGAGTCGTTTCCCGTATCGTATAATATTTTATTGAATGAAGAATCGCCGCTGTTGGCTTTGCAGCGAAACGTCTCATTTTTTACCCCGACATCGTACAAGAAATAATTTTTAGCGACTTTCATTTCATTTCAAATTGCCCGATCCCGCGCAATTGGATGGTAAAATTTCGCAAGGATGAAACTCACCACGTTCGTGACGTCCGAGAGCATGGTGCTATCTTCATCCAAACCAGTCTGTCCAGGATCTTCTTCCTTCTCGTTATCATCGCCGTTCACGTACTCCTCGTAATCCGAGGAGTCTATCCTCTTTGTCTGCGGCAACAGGGACTCGTTACTTTTACGAACATCCAAGCTCTTCCTATCGTCTCCAGCGGTATTCTCGCTCTTTTTCCATTCCAAAGAGCGCGCGGAGACATTTCCCGAATTCGCGCCTACAACTTCCTTCCTTGAAACGCTGGAAATGTTTCTCGGTGTCTCCGTCTTGGAGTAATCGTGGGCCAGCTCCGAAACGTTCCTCGGCTCGTACCTGAGATTGCCGTAGACGTCGCGCTTTAAATACTTGGCAAGCTCGAGGTTCCTGCTGTCCTTTTTCGCGTGAGGTCGCGGGGTCGTCGAATCGCCCGAGGTCAGCCTCTCGATGATATCATCGAAAGTCCTCAAGGGAGGCTTCGTATCCCTCTCGACGTCCAGCTCGTTATCCCCTTCGCTCTCGTCGTATTCATCAACCTCTTCGTCTTCTTCCTCGCCATCTCCCTTCCAGAGCGTATTCTCTTCCTCCTCTTCCTCCTCTTCGTTCTCCGCTGCCTCCTGGTATTCCTCGTAATCCTCGCGATGCCCTTTCCTTCTTTTCGACTCCTCGAAATCCTTCGTCAAATTTCCCATTCTCAACCACTTCCTCCAAATCTCGGACCTCGACTCCTTCTGCTGGTTTATGAAATCAAAGAATTTCTTTCGCATCCGCCTTTCCTCATCCTCCTTCTCTTCCTCTAATCGCAGCCGCCAATCTCGGTCCCGGACCCTCGAAGACTGCCGGAAGTCGCTCCGTCTTCTGCTCTTGTCCTCCTTGAACACGTGGTGGTACTTCCGATTCCTCGAAGATTCGATAGCCCTCGAAGCGTCCCTCAAGTCCTCGTAATTCTTGTAATAAATTCTGTCCCTGGCGAATGGATGGCCGTTGTAGACGGAAGCCCTTCGTCTCTGGTACAGCCTTCTTCGCGCGCGCCGATCCTCGTAATCGTCCTCTTCGTCCTCGTACCTCCAAAGCTCATCGTCGTCCTCGTAAGCGATCTCGTCGTTCTCGTCGAAATCGTCCCAGGATGGTTTCCTTGCGTGGTGGCCCCATCGCGACGCCGCCCCATCGTGCTGGCCGTGCTTGTGACGATGTCGCGCCGGCGCCGGCGGGTCCCTACGATCGTCCTTTAAACGGTACCCGGTCCCGGCCCCGACCCCGCAAATTATCCAAACGGACAATAATGCCCCACCCAGCGACAGCCTCATCTTCTTCCTCCTGTCAACAGCCTGTCGCTCCCCCCCTTTGACAGTCCTTCACATCATCTCAACCCCCCGTTGTCATTTGTCACCCTACACCCCGCAAGCGCGCGCGCGCGCGCGCTATCTATTCTTTTGGAACTCTTGGATATCGCTGGCCTTGGGGCATAACACGCGAGACCCGGAACGTGATTCGTACCGGAATCGACTGCTTTCGCTCATCTATTATTGAGCAAAAGCAGGAATTTCTGAAAACAAAAAACGAAAAAAAAAAACAAGTTTTACACTTTGTCGAATGAAAACATGAAGCGCCGAGTTTCGGGAAGTACGGATTATTGAAACGTCAAGGTTGCCGGCCTTGGTTGATTTCGAGACGTCATTGCGAAGTATCATACGGGGCACTCGCCGGTACCGATTCTCGCGCCTAACTCGAGTAGAGAAGAGCGTCCAATCGTATCGCGTTCCGAATGTCGCGGGCGACTGAGCCTGCGTCCTGCGTCTACGTATTACCGGCGAGGAGAACACGGGACTCGGGGCGCATGCGTGCAACATATAACAAACTCCCTCCCTTTCGTATCTTCGTATCTTTGGCAAGTCTTGTCTTGTCTCGTGTTCATGAGCTCGATGAGCTCGATGCAGATCATCGAAGCCTATATGAATTTCACTTTGGCGTCAACGGCATAGGTGCTTTGTACAACTGAACCACGCGGTGATACCTAATTGCAGGGTTGCATGGAAAAAGCAAGGGTGCTTTTTTTAGTACTTGGAAATCCTTGGTCAATGATTTTTCGAATTTTGTTTCGATCGATTAAAGCTTGAAATTGGTGAATTGGGCGGAAAAATGATGGTTGTCGAGGTAGAATCAGATAGTGGAGTGACGTGATGAATTGGGCCCGGCTGAGGGCGAAATCACTGAAAGGCGATGATCCTTCCCGGTCGGCAGATGCGCCGGTCACTGTAACGCCTACGTGCTCGTTGTCGCGTCGGTGCACCGGATTATGAAAGCAATAAAAATTGGCGATCGAAAATCATGAACAGCCTCCGGATAGGGCCAGTTTCCGGATCCCTACGTTTTTTCTTTCCAAAGAATTCGATCGTGAATGGCGCAAAGTGAATGGACGTTTCGGCCCTCGTAAACTTCATTGTTCGATTTTTCCGAGAAAACTGTATTTCTTTTTTTCAAATCATTAATTGTCATTTGCCACGCACGAATTATTTGTACAAAGAAGAGGCCGGAAAAGCAATGGCCCGAGTCATCAATTTATGCCACTGATGCATAAACATAAAGGAATATATAGTACGCTTCGTGCAACATTGCGACATTTCGAACGTAAGTTCGAAACTCGAAACAAGTTCTCGCCAATTTTTTTTGTATCGGCCAGAAATTACAACTCGAATCGGAATTTCTCCGTGGTGATTTATTGCCCGCAATAAAAATTAATCGCTTTCGAAAAACGTGATTCGAATTGAACTGAATTTTTACTACTGTTGTTGCTCGCGAAGCAATTTCTTCCCTACGGAGAACGATTTCACTACCACATGATATATCACGCATTTTCGACTCTCCCGCGCGACGTGTCTCAAACCGCAATCTTTCGCGCATTTGCTACGGGAATGACCTTTGGCGTAGCCAACATTTTTCAAACCGCACGAGTAATTTTTTTGCATTTCAACTACTCAGACAAAAGAAAATTTTTCTCCAACTGTTTATCTTTTCCCTTCGCCGGAGCGGTTTGTCAAATTGATCCGTTAATGGGGATGCAAATCGTGGAAACGAAGCCACCATGAGTTTTTATTTCGAAACATCCAGTTAAACGTGAGACCCCAAGGGAATCTGCGAGATTGAGATGTCAAACTGGACGGCGCGGTGATTACGTGCACGCAATGATCTCGATTGAGGGTAAAAACATTTCGTTTAGCAAAGTTGAACCTTTGCCAATGAGGATTAGTAGAAATTTCAGTTCCCGGACTCTGAAGATACAAGAAGTAATAAAAATTCCGCGTCATTGTCGCTCATTTCCGCAGTGATTTTCTAATGTATTCCTAGGCATGCAGGGCACGAGAAAACATAAATTTCAAGGATTACAGTCGTGCGTTCATCTAACCGATGGGAAAAAAAAAAAAAAGTACGAGCGAACGAATTGTTGGAGAAGTTTTGATTGTACACGTAAAATTTATTTCCAACATTGCTGCAATTTATAAACTTGATGAAAACGTTGAAGTTGAGAAAAGCGACGATATCTTCGCGTCGCAAGAGATTTTAGTTGACAAAAGAATTGTTCACAAACGACGTCGTCTTTATTGTATTTTTTATCAAACGCAATGTACAACGTTCGGTTTACACTTTGGCTCGCAAAAAATTGTTACTATGATTACTCTTATTATTATTTTTAATATTAATATTTTAATTATTATGGAAGTACTTTTCATCTATCCTAGATTGTTAACAAACTATTGAAATTACCTGAATACTAGTTATTACATTCTATTGAAGCAGGATCAGTTTTTAAGTCACTCTATAACTTTCGTCAATTCTATTTTGATTGTTTGAAAATTTTCAACAAATATAAAAACTCGTTCAACGAAAACTCAACGTGCTTCAACAACAAGATAAGCTTTACTTTAAAAGATGTCGTGATATGTTTCCTAAATCTCGCGAAAAGACTCTCGTAAAACTATAATCCTGCGATACACAGCAAAGTACTTCGAGTTGCGAAAAAATATTTCGATCGATAATGACATACGTAATATAAATTATCAAGGGCTGCTGTAGTTATATACTTGTATCGTTAAGTCTAGGTGCTCCTTCAATAAGAATATAATCGGCTACGCGCTCGTACCTTTCGAGCGCCGGCAAAAAGGTTTTTCCATTTCTCTATCAAATATGAATATCAACAGGAGCTAAATTTATTTTTTTTTTCCTTTTTCATGAACAATGCGACGCAGAGCGAATTGACAACCAGTGTGAAAACATCGAAGCGTCCTCGCGTCATTCGCAGTGGTAAAAGCTCTCGGTTGCTTGAGGTAAGGGGTCGTAGGTGTTAATAATTCTCGCGAACCTTCGAGGGAAGGAAGAGACCTTAGGAATATACATATTCTTTCATTCGTTCAATTGACTCGAGTACACGACCTTGTAAGAACGGAAACGTTTATTTCCTTTCTATTAAGACATCGCGGACACTCAACATTCGGTGTGCTGCCTCGCTCTTCGCAAATTATCACGTCTTTAGTCTCAATTTACTTTCCCACGAGGAAGAATCTTGTGATTAAAGAAGCGAAAAGTATCGAGCCGGAGACGATAAGCGAGCTCGTGGTGCTGGGGGCTCCACTTGGTGACAACTCTAGCTTGTCCCTCAGTTCTTTCGGCACGTCCACGAAGACTTTGTCGATTCCGATCTCCTTTATTAGTTTTGACAAAAGTTTGGCGTCCACTTCGTCTTCATGGGCAGACCAGATGGTCAATGTTGGTTTGTTGTTTTCCGTATCCTTCAGAAGTTTTTGCATCGCTTCTATCTGATTTGCTACTATGCCGGCTCTCACAGCGTACGTTACCGACTGATTTCCGGCGAATTCCTTTACCACCTTATGCATCGCCTCGATCTGGGTTTCGTTATAGTTTCCTGACGTGATGTTTGCTTCTTTACCGTACCTAAAAATTATCATCGAGTACTTTAATATTTCATCAATACAAAACACATTTAATTAATCATCAAAGTTGTTCCCTTATCAAAAAACTGGGTTTTTGGTAAGGGTTGAATCGTAATCGTACTTCGTTGTCCATCCAAGAGACAGGGTGCATTCTGGAATGGCTTTGATCGCACCTGAGATGAATTCTTTGGGAGTGACAGCTGCAATGGTTGCATTTACGGGTCCTTGAAGGATGTCAGCGTTTAACCAAACTGGGAATGTCAACTGGCGAAAATAACAATGATTATTGTTTTATTTTTTCACGGAAATATTACGCGGTTTTGAAACTGTGTATTTTTTTCATATGCGAATGAGACTCGAGGCTACGTGAAAGATAAAAATGCAAATAATAGTACCCGGTAACTTGTTCTTATCATCAAAATTATCAAATGCTAATGCTTTTGTTTTCGAAATGATTTGTTCTTTCTGAAAAACGCA
>JABFQM010000842.1:0-27963 GCA_022816865.1 Zelostemma sp. ZL-2020
AACGAGAAGCTCGAAGAGTGGAGAAGGCTGTATTTCTGGCTGACTCTGAGTCATCTCTTCCCACACAATTTCACATCACCTTCGAATGTTACGACGTTGTTGTGTCGTTTTCGCTTTTGTTGGGTGGGCTTGATACGGGATCGTACGTGCACGTACGCAACGAATCATGAAACCATTACGCAATGCGAGCATTTGCTCTCGAGAGCCGATTGCACTTGAAGCAATCCACACGCTCGGAGATTATAACGTCGAATGATATTTATCATGGAATATATAGGTAATTATAAGTTTGCTTATTGGGGATATTAAAGAGACATGAAAGAAAAGAAAAGTCATCTTTGAATAAATTTTGGGAGAAATGTATTTTAAAAGAAAAGTGAGAAGCAGAAAGTAATGCTGTAAAGATAATTAACGCGTACTTAGTATTCGAGATCATCTGTTGTCATCGCTGTGCTATTACTGGCTACATACGAATACGGATTAAGATAGATTGTAAAAAAGATTGAAATACTGTCATAAATTTATAATGAACAAATAATCCAGTTTTTGGGTTGGTCTCAAAATCGGTTTTTACCTCAATTCTGGCCGGGAAAAAATGAATCAGGTCTGATAATACACGATCATGCCTAATTAGGCCTGATCATGTCTGATCATACTTGATCATGTCTAACTAGATCTGATTATGTCCAGTTCATGTTTAATTATGCTTAATTAAATATAATCCGGTCTGATCATATCTAATTAGGTTTGATCATGTCCGATCAGGCCTTAATCATGCACTATCGTATATAATAAGGTCTGATTATGTTCAATTAGATTTTATCATGTCTGAGCAGGTCTGGATCATACCTGATTATGTTTAATTAGATCCTATCATATCTGGATCTTGCTTAATCATGCCTAATTAGGTTTTATCATGTTTGAGCAGGTTTGGATCATACCTGATCATGTCTAATTACATTTGATGATACCTGAATCATGCTTAATCATGCCCAATAAGGTGTGAGAATGCTTGTGCAGGTCTAGATCATGCTTGATCATGTTTAATTAGAACCGATCATGTCCAGTTAGGTTTGATCATGCCTGAGTAGTTTTGGATCATACCCGATCATGTCTAATTAGGTCTGATCATGACCGAACAGGTCTGGATTATATCCAACCAGGTATGAACATGTCCAGTTTCTTCATCTGTTCTTTCAATGCGTGAAATAACTTTCGTTACAATTCTATTCAACACATACTTACTATAGTTAATCATAAATTGATGTAACAATTAGAGATGAATTTCTGTTTTGGAACATTATAATCAGGTAGGTACAAAATTCATGTCTGAATAACTTGAATAATTATTTTCCTGGTGCTTCTAATCGAGTCCTGAAATAATTCGCTGCTATATTCAATATGTGTATGTTCAATTTTGTGTTCCTATTCGCGCGTTTATGGAATGGATAAATTATGCACATGTTCATCATAATATATGTATGTATTCTCACTAAATTTACGTTATCTTTATGGCTATAAAGACGTTAGGAAGTGAATCGAATTATGATTCGACAACACGTAGACTTTTGGAGATGTTTTCAGTTCGAAAAATTGAGTCAAAAAGTTATCAGTCGTTTCTTGCGTAAAAATAGGACGTTATGTTGATGTTAAAGTAATCGTAAGCTGTGAATATTATTTGATTGTTTTTCATGTGGAAAATAGATTTAATCTGCTCCTGATAAAGAAACATTGGAACATTACATTCTGAAAAATGTAGGATACGCGTTAATTGTAAAAAAAATTGTCATTCTTGTTTCATCTGCACGACAAAACTCCGAAAAGTGTTAAAGGTACTAAAAACGGTTTGATCCGTTGAACCAGCATTGTTCTTGCTACTAAATTTTACTCGTAACGGAGAACTTGATTTGTCGGATGGATACAACGATGTTTTTTATCTGACATGGAATCTCGATTAACTCGAACATTGAAAAGGCATCACTGTTATTAAAACGCGAGTAATGTTTTTCTCGACAAGAAAAAAGTAGCGAAAAAGGTGTACGCGCTATTTATTATTTTGAAGGTTCGTCAACCTTCGCACATTTTACGAGGCTCGTATCAACTTTTAGCGAACGCGCGATTCTCGCGACTCGTATTTTCGGTGATATTAAAAACAGCTGGGGCAAAGAGAGGTGTAGAGAAGCGCGAAAACGAAAGAAACGCGCGTGTTCGTCCGTCGTCCGTAAACGATGAATTTATATCGCCTCCTCTCCGACTGCGAGACATTATATCTCGAGTGTCGCGCGGTGCTTTTATTTCACGAAAATTTCGTATATAAAATGGGCGAGATTGATATTGCGTGAAAAAATTGCGCAAGACGATGTTGAGTTGAAAATGTGTTTTCGTTGCGATCGACAAATCATTCGTTTTATTGGAAAAAGAAAAATAAGCGCTTGAATAATTGCGGGCAAAAGTCAGCTGACCGGTAAACCGTTATTACGATTGCATTAAGCAATTATTAACACGTTCGAGGCGACGTAAATCAAACCAGGCGTAATTTAGTGTTCTTAATAGCTGCCCAAACCTTACTCGTCTACAATTTTCGCCCGAAATTATTCGGTAGTATTGACACATCAATGGAAATAATTCGGGTAATAACTCACGCATCGATGATATATTTGGCCAATATATTCATTACAGGTGTATTTATTTCACACGGTGTGATAAAAATGACGAGCGGCAAAGATGTCGAAAAAGAAGAGATTTATGGACCTTCCCCGTATAATGTATATTCAATTTTTCTCGGTATTCACAATATTAAAACAGTCCTTTACATAATGCTACTCTCTAACATAAATTTTATCCCGTCAGAAGCAGCGACTTCTTTTTTGTAATTGAAAAAAACGGCGGGTAAGGATGCGTAAGATTTTGGTTGAACAGTGGGCAATAAAGCTGCGGATAAAAGATGAAGCGCATAAAACACGCGTTTTGTCAAGAGTAACAAATAGACGTGGAGCGTCCCATAGGTGTTATAAAATACGACAGTTTTAAGTACAATAGGAATAGTCTTCGGTGTGTTATTCGTTAATTACCCGAAACAGACTGAACTTCGATCCAAAGAACGACGTATCGAGGGATCTGGGTCGTTCTCAAAATAACTTGGATGCATTCACCTCCTGCCTAACTGAAACCACCGTCACCGCCACTACCACCTCCGCTTTGTAGAAAATCGTAGCTCAATGAAATATTCTCCTTCGACTTCTACCCATCATCTATTATTGGCTGACAAGAGAAAACGATAATTGGGCCTTAACAGGCCTCGACACAACTAATCAGCACTAGAAATGTTCAATTTCATGCAACTATTCGCACACGATACACATTTTATTTTACGTACGTGCCCAAAATAATGTATTACTTATAGTTCAAAAGAATTTTGCATTTTGGATTACGCGACTTTTGGATTTCAGAGCCAATCTTCTTTTTCCGGGGTGTCGAATAAGCACACAATTTTGCCTTCTCCTGCAAAGTTTAACGTACTTTTTCTTGGAAAAATCGAGGTAAAAAGGGAACGATTAAGTTAATCCAATCATAATTGCCAATTGACCACGACGTTTTTCGCGCGAAGTTGCGCTCATAATTACGAGTTGCCGACGCAACGTCGGGGGCAGGACCGCGAGAAATTAATCTTGACATTATCGTCCTGCTATATTATTTTCGTTATTCCGGCCCACCCCTGGAATTTCGCGTCACTTTATCATGCTCGCAACGTCCGTACCACTTTGCCTTGGCACTTTTCTTGCATATAAATTACATACTGTTTTTCCGCGTTTGTTTCACGCCAAATTCCAGAATTGTGCAAAATAAGAGGGTGATTTGTCAGTTCATAAAGTGCGTAAATAAATTTTTATGGCATAGCGAATTACTGAGAAATCGAGGGTGAAGAGAAGCGCGATATCAAATGATTACGAGCGCGTCCCATCTCAGTAAGAACCAGCTGTCGCTTTGATACAGTGCTTCCTGCGTTAGCGAGTTGTTGTATTTTTATTCAAGCTCTCTTTTCTCGCTTTCCCCCGTCTCCCCTCCCCTTTTCTTTTTTCACTCGGCTTTTTTTTCTTCCGTCTCTCTTCGTCATTCCTCGCGACTATCTCACACCTCGGCATTTCTCTCTTTTCTGCCATTTCTGCCATTTCTGCCATTTCTTCTTTTAACTTGTACATTTTTTTTCTTTTTTTTTTTTTAACATAAACGTACATTAGACGTACAAGCATTCACGAGTGATTCAATAACTGTAAACGTAAGAAGCGCGAGAGAGCAGTTGATTGAAAAGTTACGAATTCGTCGTCCAAAAATGTAGCAAAACGATGCTTTCGCGATATTAAAAATGTAGCGCTTATCTTTCGAACGGGAAAACAGCGGTCGTGCAAATGCCCTCTTTTGCCCGGAAACATTTATCGTTACCAATTTTCGTGTTTAGATAACGCTGCTTTTTGCGGCTATTAATCAAGAGAGAAAACCGTAGCCCTTGTCTTTTAGAGACAACCGCATCTCTTTTTTTATCAAGGCACACCGTCACCTCGGCACGTTTTCGCGAAAACCGGACCTGATTTCGCACCTTATGTCTCGTGTCTCCTCGGCAGAAAAAAGGGGCGAGATGAAGTCGTGTTCTCGAGCAACACGACGAAAATAGACCTCACAATGCTCTCGGCCTCTTCCACTTCGTTCTTGTCCCTTATCTCTCATCATCGCCACTTTCTCCTTCTCTCTCTCTTAATTAGGTTGAGCTTGACATTTTGACTTCTGCTTCATTTCTGTTTATCTCAATCCTGCTTTTAATTCGAATAGTTCGAACGCTTTTCCTTTAAACTTTTTGCGAAAGAGTTCGCGATTTCCGCGGATATAATGGCGTCTGTTTTTCGCAGTCTACTAGGTCACCTGCGTTAGCTTCTGAGTTACTATGACCACTATAAAGGCCATCTGTTCGCTTTTAACGCTGACTTTATACTCGGTGACGTCACGCGGTGCACAGATAAATCGAGATTGACGTCTCTTCGCCCACTCGGAGCTGTTGTCATGACATCTTGTTCTACGTATGAACTCGACTTTTCACTTTGATAGCCTTCGCTCAGCGTAAATTGATTCTTACGCCTGGGACAACCGTTTTGAGGTAACTAGTCTCGAAAAATGAATCAGCGAATGCTCAATGATTTTAGTTATGAATATGCCACGAATGATTCAGTAAAATAACTGAGAATCGGTGAATATTCCCTGAAAAACAATTATTTTGTCCTGATTAGGATTAGTCATTTTAATCTAAAACTAAATTTAACTCATTATTAGAAATTTATGGTAAATTATTATACTCCCTCCAAGGTCTGTCACTTTTTATCGTATCTTTATACATATTTCCAAGGGAAAAGTGTAATCTTTTGTGTGCATAATTTAAACAATACAATAGAAAATATGAAAATTTTTTAAAGAAATGGATTTCAGAATTTTCATTCATTCATAGATAGCATTTATACTGTTTTTTTAAATACTTGAGTCGGTTTTTGGATACATTGTTACATAGTCATTTTTCAGATTCTAAGATTTGTGCAATTTCCAGATTTTCATTTACTCATCGATGACATTTTTATACTTGAATCCGTTTTTGGACATTTTACAGTATTATTTATTTATTGCAATCACTCGTTTACTAATCAGTAATCTTTTATTAAAAATTCGCAAGTTTTATGTTTGTACCAAAACTGAATAAAATTACCAAAAATGGATCAAGTTTTTTAATTTACGGCCTCTTTTTTTCTCACAATTTCGCTACATTTGCAAGAAAAAAAGGCTGTGACTGATATATTTAATTTTTATCGATTGTATTATATACATTTTTGAAATTATTAAAAAGTGAATAAACAAAGACGAAAGAAATGGATTTCATTGAAAACGACAAGCCTTCAAATTTCATTTCACGAAACATTTCCCGATAGAAATGTTTCGTGCTACTGCAACAAAGATTTGTATAATTTTAGAGTTCAGTAGATTAATTAACGAAGCTATTAAATATTGCAGCAATCCTAGATTTGCTCATCGAACAAATATTGCTGACTTGACAAATTCATTATCTTCCATATACGAACAGTCTTGCTTTCGAAGTTCGGTAAGAATTCTGACGGAAAAACTGTAAATACTCGTGTTTTAAGAAAAGTTGAATAAAATTGGACATTTTTAGATTTTCTCGTTCAACATTTCTTCGAATTGTGAAATAAAGCGCACACTCTCAAAACGACCCATTTGAGTCAAAACGAAACCTGTTGCGTCAAGATATTATCCGTCCTAAAAAGTATTCTCTTTAGGCAAGAAAAAAGCTCTCGAGTCGAAATTGCCAACTTTTCATTCAAAACGAATCGTCTCGCGGCAAATAATAAAATTCAAGAATATCCGTTTCTTGATTCAAAAGAAATACTTTTAAGATTTCCAAAAATGATTAAAATCTTCAGCGTCGAATCGTGACAAGATAAAAAATCCTTTTGTCAGCCTTAAAGACAAAAATTGTAATAACACGCCTCTCCGGAAGATAGTAAATCGAGATGCAACGTCGTCGATAATTAACGAGAACGTTAGCGGTCTCATAAGTTTGTTCGAGCCAGAGGGATCAGTAGGAATCGTACCGATCGTTCGGAGCGTGCGTAAGGGGCGTCGCGGCGTGACGTATACCGAAAAGCGCTCGCACTTGGCGCGTCGCCAGGTGCCGCTGAATTTTCCCGAGAGGGTGCTCCGAGCGCATCCGAAGACGAAGGCGTCCCGGCGTCGAGCGTCCGTCAGTGCGTCTGTGACATGGCTGCGGGACGCAACCGCGAAGACTACGTCTCCTTTGCCTCCCCCGACATGTAAAGACACAAGATCGCGTTTGAAGCGCATAAAGCACACGTAAACATACATAAAACAACACGCCCCGACCCACGTACACGTACATAATACCACGAACGACAACTCATCGATTTTCCATCGCTCTCATGAGTCTGTATCCACAGTTGCATTTTCGTTGGATGGAACAATCGTTGGAAGACGCTGCTGTGAACCCGAGTTGTTAACGGACGAAGCGGCTCGAGTCGTCATGTGATTGCTTGGGAAAAATGACACGGGGGTTGAATGTCGAAATCATTGACTTGGGACTTGTGAATCGAGTATTTCTCCTTGGAATCTTGGGGAAAACAAGATAGCGATGTGCAAGGCGAAAAAGCCCGTAGTGTGTTGTGTACGTGAGAATGTGCGTGAGTGCGTGCGTGGGAGATAGGGGTAGCTTATGCGGGGGACAAGTTTGTTAACATAAGTGGACCTATCCAAGGAGTCGAGCTGTCGGGATATGACTTGGAGCATTCCAACGTTGCGCGTTGATGAAATTGGGAAGAAAGCTTTTTTCATGAAGTCGCGTGGGTCCAGAAATGATGAGGGGTTCTGGACTGAGTTTTCCTCCCCAGTCGGAGACGAACAGAGTTCTTTGAATGTGGTGCGTTGCGGGGAAAAAGAGGAGGAGGCTAGGAAGTACTGATGTAGTAGCGTGGGATCGCTATATGCAGAGAAAAGTCGGGTGCTCGAAGTACCTTCGGTAGGTGCCGAAAAGGACAAGAAGTGAGCAGTGCAGGGAGGCATCTTGACGTGGTTGCTGGGCATGACGATGGAACATCGGTGAGGTAACCGAGGTTTACGCAGAATGCCTGAGCCGAGGGCGAAGCGCTGTAAACACTGTGACGGTACGGAACGTTTTGGTACCCAAGGATATGAGTTTTCTGGACAATCCAATGAGACTGCTAACGTTGTGCGATAACAGATTTGGCGACGTTTTGTAAACTAACAAAAGTATATACTAATAAACCTTGTATTTCTTACCGATGTTGTGTTCTTTCCTGTTTTTTGCTTTGAGCCTTGGCTTGATTTAATGAGAAGGCTGATGTTATCGTTTCGATTTTTGTCGGTTGCGCGGTTTGCCAGTGATGAAACCGTGGGGAAAATGTTGACGAATGTCGAGGTTTGATGACATATCGAGTGCGCGATTCGTTGGAAAGAAGTGGGCCAGTATTTTCGATGAAAAGCCGATCTTAATTAGGAGCGGGGTGGGCCGTTTTATCTCTGGGTTATTCGTTCCTCGACACTTGGATGCAGACCTATAATGAATGTACAGAACGCATTCCAATCGCATAGTAGCCACGTCCGAACCAACTTTCGTCGAGCTCGTCCGTGTACTCTCTAAGCGCGTTTTAGTATTTTTATCTTGGGTTATTCACCCTTTTGAATGCTAACTGGTAAAACCCCTTGATCTTCGGAAATCTCGTTGCGCGAGGAGATTTTCGTTTACACGGAGAGACATTTATTCGAACTTGAAAATTTTAGAATAAAAATTACTATTTCCAGTAGCAAAGTCATGAAGAATGTACAATTTTGTAGTAAAGGTGTTTTATTTTTGACTTAAAAGAAGATCGCAATGATGTAATGTTCCTTAAAAAACACAAAAGTTACTAGAATCATGCAGGTTTTAACAAGTTTTCATACGCAATTTAAAAAATATTTCTCGATCGAGTTTCTATTATCAAAAATATTGAAATTCAAGAAGAAAAGAATGAAGATTTTCGAACAATTATTTCATGTTCCATATTTTGTGGCTTTCTCTGTGGTTCTACGATTTATTTGCGATTAATGTTTTTCCAAGTATGCGGAGAAAAATATATGCAATATTTAACCGGAATTCCTAAAATTTGGTTATCATGGTGTCTAAATATTCTGGCTAGAATTTGAGCAATCAATATCAGCATTGTTTCTAAATGTCTTCAAGTGTCGCCAGTTACGTTCCATCAGTTCTACATCCTACTTGCTTATAATTTGCAGGAAAAAACGCACCTGAGATCCTTCTAAGATCCATATGGTTCAAATTCGAGGCTTTAATTTAATTAATTCGATGCGCGCGCGCGCACCAAAAGAGTGAAAATTCACTCTAAATAGAGCCGTTCAATTCCTATCATTCTTGAAGTGGAATTCCACTCCAAAAGATTTAGAATGCACCCTTGATCTCCGATGCAAAAGAAACATCAATGTGTGATGTTTCAAGCAGGGAAATGTGGTGCATCACGTGATGTACCAAAACGCGCTCCCGACTAAAACTATTAATTTTTCGGGGTAGTTTTTAGGAAACTTTAAACTTATGGCGTAGTCGATGTCTTACAACTGTGAATATGAATGTTTTGGCAGTCGTTTACGTCAGAAAATTATTAATTTATTAAAGGTAATTTCTCCTGGCGTAAAGGGGGACTTTTTCAAATCGTTTTCTCCTAAATCAAAGTCTGCGTTTTGAAGAATTTGTTTAATGACGCATTTTTTGTTTATTTTGTATAATGTATTTGCCGAGTTGTTTTGCCAACAAAGTTGAAAGTCAGTCAGAAAATAAAGCTCTATAAAAAAGTAATTAGTGCACATGGATCTGGCGTTTAATTTCATGCTTTCTTCGCTGCGACCAAAACGAATGTCTAGAGGCAATCTTTAAAGTTTGCTTATAGATGACTGATGGAATTTAAGCCTACATTCCGGCATCGAGTACTAATTATACATGTATGAAATAAACGAAGGACTTTGAAGGCCAGAGCATCTAATCAGTTTTGAACGGTTCTATTTTCCGCAAAAAACGTACTTGAAATCCGTAACAAATCGTCGTCATTATTTTTACTTTATCGTCCTTGATGATTTTACCAGTCGACAACTATTTTTTTTATAGTGTAGTCTAAATTCTGGAATATGCGATCAAGGTTTTAATCGCGGGCGACATAAATTTTCGTAAACAGCTGAAATGATTTCCGAGAATAAAAAAATGGGCAATGCCGGCTATCGCGATACTCGAAAATACATTAAACGTTAGTCAGCGCTCGAGTCGTTTGGTCACTACTTTTTAAAATACGAATGTCTTGCTGTTAGTCTCGTAATATCACGCACGAAATAACACGCATAATTTGCGGTATATCATGTTTATGATAAAACGTCGCTTAAACTCTTTCTGCAGCAACGTTAAACTGTTCGGAAATGAAATAAAACGTAAGATTATTCGTTTCTTTACTCTCATCGTACGGCCCATGTCATTCGTTACGTGAGATCGTAGCTTGCGAATTTTATTTCGTACTTTTTATTCATTAGCACGCTGAATTTTTACAACTGCGTCTAATTGATAAATAATAATGAGTAATGGTAACAACACCGGCAAAAAGACACTGGAAGGAGAACAGTTGACGAAATTCCGTACCTACGGTTGCAAGTACAGCTACGAATTCACGTACCTTGGAAACGCGCTAAAAGCACAGCACGAATGGGTTTCAGGCTCTTTCGTGATTGCGACGACAGAATATAAAACTGATTCGTAGGTGCGCGAACGGCTCGTAAACATAAAGTCCAACAGCTGTCGATGGAAAACAAAATCTAATTTTAAACGTGGACTAGCTATCTGGGTAATTTAGCTTGTAGGCCGGCATTACTGGCCGTGTTTAGTGATATATTTTAGCTATTTCCATTCCGACTTACGGATTGTTTTGAACATTTTTCACTCGTTAAAAAAATCATTTTCAGGCCGCTTATTTGGAATATGGATCTTTTTTAATTGTATCATCACACTTTAAAGAGCATAATTAAGACTTTTTTTCATCCGCGCATGAGAACGCGATCACGGAATGTCGGGACGAAAAAGCTCATCAGCCGGCATCGTTCATAATTTTGTGAAATTATTATGACGTTTACATTACCCCCGGAGGTTTTTTGTAAGAATAATTTAAAAGCTGTTGAAAGTGTAGCGTAATGTCTTTTGCCCGATGAAAAATTGACAGTCGACATTCTTCCGTCGCAAAAAAGTATTGCTGAATCAACAGTGTTAATATACACTTGGCCATTATTTATCGTTCCACCGGTCACGGTTTCAAGCTCCAAACGAATGAGTTACTTGTACCGGTGTCAAGTCATAATTTATCGATTTGGACTATATAAAATTTGGACATGTTAAATTTTGATTTTCGTTATGAAAATTCACAAAAACGAGTAAAGAGGATTTTATGATTTTACGACAATGCAACATATGACATGATTAGTGTAGTTGGCATTTGTAAAATATTGTATCTTGCCAGTGTACGTACAATTTCGAATGTTTCGATGCAACAGAAAACACAAATTTCATTTTTCACCGTATCGAAGAATTCGGAACAACTCAACTTCATTGTACAACTTTCACGCTAATCGAATATGGAAATATCTCATCCAAAATGAATATGATATAAAGTTACCGAAGGAGCAAATGATAAATAACCTTGGCGATTTAAATTTCTAAGGCAGTACCAGCGCTGCATTAGCGCTTAGCCTTCAAACTTTTCACGATAATGCATAGTTCAATATAGTTTAGTGGGGAGTAACTTGAAAATTATTTTCCAAATTAAAATGCTTTCATCAGAATCTTAAGAAGGGTTCCCGCGGTTAAAAAGTCGTTAAAAGGTTTGCGAATAAATTTGTTGAAGCTTTGCAAACACGAAGAATTTTCTAAGAAATCAACTTTTCACGAATAAACACTACCTTGAGCCGTAGCTAAATTGATTAACGTCTTCTAGCGTAGGGTTAAAGCGCCGCATTGTTCGTTTGGCCGAATCGACTTTTTAGACAGTATTTTGAAACGACTTGGTTCAATTATTTATCGAAATGGCATGTGCGATGCGTGGGTGAGCATCGCGAAAATCTGGCAGCTTTCCATGCGAGCGACATCGCCCCGCACCAACGACGCGTTTGTATTATGAGTCTCGCACACGTAAGTGTTACGTAGTCGGGTTATGTACACTTACGCGAACCTGCCAACAAATTAGTCTTGTTCCTCTGTATGTAATACATTGTTCCGATCGTAGCGAAATCGATTAAGGTATCAATTCAAGTTCCAGGATTTGGGGAAAAAATGCGAGAACGTATCCTGGTTGTAAAATGTTGTTGTCGATTCAGTCTTTTATATAGTTTGCATTGATCTTTCCTTTTTTCTTGAATTACGACTGGCTATTCTTTCGATCAAAATACATCCAATTATTGTACGTAAGGCTGGTCGTTATGGTACGTTATTTCGTAAAGTAATTACAGTCCGCTTTCATGAGAGTTCCGTGATTTATTGGCACTTTTACGCGGGTGCAATACCGCCGATATACGCATTTGATTCTTCTGTTAATCATCGCCCGTGCGGATAACGGAACAAAACGAATACACAAACCTTCACGTAGAAAGTAAATTTACGTTATTAGCGACAGAGTTATTGACACATTTACTCTTTTATTAGCACCTTCAATCTGCCGAAAAACGCTATAAAATACCTCGATATTTACGTAACCCATTAAGAAATTAATTATTGCGGTGTACTCAATCATAAATTTGCAATTTTTCATGCACGTTTTGTCATTTACCGTTCACGAGGTTTCACGTAACCTCGATAATCTTTCGAAGGAACATTTCCTCGGTACGAAAATAATGTCCGAAGGTTCGACATTATTTTTATTTTCAATCGGTGATCGTGCACGAAATCAAAAATGTTGGAAAAAAAAAGTTAGCCGCGCTCCGTTAGCCTCGATGCAATTACTTATCGTCGGGGAAAAAGAGACGACGGAATAAAATGTCACATATCAATTGAAGAAGAAACCCGTAAGTCGTTTTACATGTAACGACTATGGAGAAGCCATAGAAAGTAATTTACGATCGTTCAACTTCGATTTCAATGTTAGTCTCTTCCAATTTGATGAAATAATCATCAATTAAAGAGCAGCGTGCAAACAATTACAATTTACTCGAAGGCAAAAAAAGCGAAAAGTTGCATCGAGCTACGTGAAATAAATATTTGTCAGCCGATACGAACCTTTTTTACCCCGGGGTTGTCCGTGCGAGTAGCTCAGCCTTTCGAGAATGTAAAAGTATGAAAAATATTTATATCTGCTCGTTAACTTCCCCATAAAGCATAATTACTATCGATCTCTTTTTGCGCGTTACGTGCTGTCATGAGAGGAACGTTGCATAAGCCCCTCGAAACAGCTGCTTCGCTCCGTCGCTCTCCACTCGTGTTCCTCGATCTTGGAATGCCTCTTATCGAACTATATCGACGTTCCATCGAGCCGCTTATCGACGACTCTCGTTATCGCATTTTTCCACATCTTCTACGGAGTCTCTTGGCGCGAAGTCCGCGCAGGGAACAGCTGTCGCATGCTCGCTCGTACGAGTTGTTCGCGCAAAACATCGCTAATGGACCTACATCTTCACCCGCCGCTTTTCTAGCATAAATATAGTCGCTGCGACGCTTTGTGCTTCTTCTCTCGCTTGCTCTGCCCGCAGGAATTCTTCTTCTTTCCGAAGAATAGCGCGGAATCGCCGAAAATACAAGCCGCGCCCGCGGAAAGATTTTACGAGTTTCGCTGCGCTTTGAATCTTTTGAACTAGAACGAAGCTAGTTGATTTCCTCGCGCGATCGCGATATGACATTGTATGAATGGCTTACGAAATATCACACACTTCGCCAGACGCACACGCTGAAAATTAACTCGATGACTTTGCTTGGATTTATAAGTACAAGCACCACTCGTCATACGCGTTTAAGCCGCATCGAGCGTTAAATTTAGACGTTGTTGATCATTTTTAGAAGGCCTTATCTTCGCGCACGGCGCATCATGCCAACTTCGATTCTTGAAATAAGACTGATGCCTTGCATTCTCCCCTCGGATGTTTTACTCGTTCCGTGATATGCTAGATCGCCGATGCTTTTTCTCGGCCGCGTAAACTCTCGCGATTTTACGAATCCGCTCCCTCGCGGAATTGTCGTCATTCATTTGAGAAATCTTGAATGAAAGAAGAAGTCTACGATCGGGGCGCTGATAGTTGCGGCTGAAGGTAAACATTCCGCGGAGCATTCACCCTGGCATTACTGCAAAAATAAACAGGTCGCTGATCTGCCGAGTCTGAACTCGAATAAATTTTACACATGCAATGATCCTGCGAGTCGAAGTTGACTCACTTCCGGATTACGTCGTTCTTGAAACTCTACCAAAATTTACGAAGAATTTTCCGAATATCGCTTTTTCATCTGTCTCGTTTTTGCATTGGCTTTCGAGAAATCCCGTGAGTCTGTTCTTAAAAAAAACTCGTGAATAATGAAAAGTCGCTGACTGGTCGTCGGTGTACTTATATTATACGTAGCGCGCGAAATTCAAATTTGCGGTATTTGGGCTTTTGGAATTTTTAAACAAGTGGCTCGTTTTCATTAATTGACTTTCCGATGCGTTCCGCGTGAACGAAATCTAATCAACGTGAAAACCTTCTGGAACATTGTTCGGCGTCCAATATTGTAACGGGTAAAAGAGCTTTTGAAAGTGACGTCACATCGAACAATAGTGAAATTCAAATGTATACACTCCTTCCCCGGCGTTCTGGGATACAATAATAAAAAGTTTCCAAACAAACAGCGTAGCCAGTTCTTTTGTAGAACAGTACTCGCTTGGGTAACGTAAACTGCAAGCTGCACGCTCACCAGATGCTCCTTTATCTAAACTCGGCTATTTTTTCCAGAATCCCTGACCTTCCGAAAGGTGACCCGAGCACCGCGTCGGGAGCTCGTTAATTCCGCAGGCAAAAGCAGATTCCGACGAACAGACGACTTTTAGTGTAATGAGCAGCCGTAAAAAAGTTATATAACCGGCATGAAAATGCTCGCGACTACTAGCAAGTATCGTTCCAAGATTAGACATGTATCCGATCAGCCGTTGGTCTTGTTTGCACGATGGCCGAGTTGTTTATCTTCCTCGTCTTCGAGTCCGCGGTTATCTTAACAATAGAATCTAGAGCGATTCGGCTACTGAGATTTTGGCTTAATGAAGCCGAATGCCAGGGATTGGATGAGAGTCAATCCATTGAGAGTTAAGCTCAATCGAGAATGGGTATTTGTTTGCCATCCATAAGCAGAGAGTATTTATAGATCCTGTTGATTCGATTGGTCACGTTAAATTGGTGTTTGAGCTGCTAGAGCGAAAGTCCAACCGTGTAACGTCTCGTCTCTTGCGCGCGAAGTGTTTTGGAGACAAATGTCACAAAGCAAAGATGAAAGTTATTTTACTTGGACAATTTGTATTGGGCATGATGCATTGTGGGGTTATTTCAGTGTCGCCTTTCCTTTTCATTTTGCTACACCCACGTTGCGGCAAATATTTCTTAATCACGCAAAGTACGTGTCTGAGCTGTCCGGGACAAGGCAGCTCGAGACGAAGAGCGATTATTAGACGCGATATGACGACGCCGGCATTCGTATGGACTTGGCATATAGTCTAGGAAGCGGCTTAGCCACTGTTGTCAACTCGCTTTAACTTAACCTCTTTAACGCCGTATCGTTCTGTCCTCTCGCCCAAGTCACTGATTCGCCTTCTCTTCTTTTCCGTCTGTTCCTCTTCTTATTTTTTCTTTCCATCTCGCTCCTTGTTTTCTTCCACGCGGCCACCGCCGCCGCCGTCGCCGCCGCCACCGCCACCGCCGCCGCCGCCGCCTCGTCCAAAAACAGTTGACCCACATAATTGCCAAACGCCATTTTCCTCGCCTCCTCGTTCTTCCTTCCTCAAATTCCTCATTTATTTTATTTTTTTCTTCTCCACTCGCTTTCACGCGTCATCATTATTCACTCGACAAAAAACGACTCTAATCGGACGGATAAAGAAGCCCCATTTATCGCGCTGCTGTCGATAGAGCCTTAGAGAATGAAATTATGTAATTTCACCCTCTCTTTCAATGATTTTTGTCTATTTTAAATGTACTCATTACACATATGCCGCGTGTCTGGCGGCACATCAGTTGCTATTACTTAAATGTCAATCTGCCTCATATATCTTCGCATGGTGGGTCGAAATGAGACTGCACATGACGACTTCCGCTTTTGAATCTTTTGAGGCACACCTGGCACTCGACGCAACCCCGCTGGGTCCATACTCGCGTTGAAAAAATCTTTCAGCGTTCTTCCTCTTTTTTCCAATCTCGTTTTTTTTTTTTTTTCCGCAGAAGGTAAAAACGTAAACATTTTAGCTGAAAGTCAACGTTTCTGGACATGAAAGAACGTTTATAATACACGGTTGAACAGGTCTCTGCAGATGACGCGAGTCCTCGAACTTATTTTCGTGTCAGGCGATCGAACGTATGTGCATCCGTTGACTGGGGACGCCCCAATGCCAATGTTAAAGCGCATCGGGAGACGAAATTAACCCGAGTTGCGGGGTTTAGAGCCGCATGTTCCCGACGCGGCCGAACTTGCCAAAAGCTTTTGAAACGTAATGTCGTAGTTTCTGCCTACCCGAGCGCGCAAACATTGTATACCGTTGATGAATCGCATAGCCGTGTTTCGAAAACGACTACCACCAGTCTTCTCAAGACGAGACACGACGATTCCTTGATTTCCAATGACTCTTAATCTTGGAAAAGGAAGCAACGAATTCGGGTTTAGATTAAACATTTCGCGAACTGGACGAATGGAATGGAATCAAAGAAATAACGAGATTCGAAATCAAAATTGATTTAATCTAGGAAAAGCAGGATCAAGCAGTAACCAAAAGTATCAAAAACGAAACGAAAAGGGCGAACTCTTGATGGAGAAATCAGAGACACGAAAAGTTCGCTATATCATATCGACTCGTTTTCAGGCGATAATTCATTATGACTGTAATTTCCAGCGTTTAAATTGTACTAGCCGATTATTTCGCGCTCGCAACAGCCGACGTCAACGGCATCTTTTTTTGCATTCGATTCGTCTCCGATGTATTATCGAAAACGGCTACTTCGTAATTTTAACGGCCCAGAGAAACAACACACCACCCACAAGATAGCTCGCGTAGAATTCGATTAATGCAAGTTTTGTTGTAAAATGAGCCGTTCTTTGCCAAATGATGCGCAACGACGGGCCGAGAATAGAGCTGTCATAAATGAAAAAATGAGGTTCCTATTTCCTTTTGACGAGCGCTCGAAATATTTGCACGTTTGAACTTTGAGTCTATCGCGCTGTCCGTGACTTTCTCGGAAGTAGTTGGATGTGAATGAGTCGTTCGCGTATGACTGCATTCGAAATAGTTCGATGATTATACGTTTCGGCGTCATTTTGTCACCGAGTTCATCGCTTTATCGTAAAACGGGCGCCATGCAAAATAAAGTGAGCTCTCGAGAGAGAGTCCGAACTTTCGCCGCATCGACTTGCCCTTGCATTACGGATATTTCCGTCCAGACTTTTAGCCAGTAAAGATGTTCCCCCAGCCATTCCCGGCATGGCTAGACGCCGGTTTCGCTATGCGAAGCAGCGCTTTTCCCTTTAAGCGCCTCCGAATCGTCGCTATCTTTCTCGTACGCGTACCCCGTGCTTTCGCGAAGATACTATCATACAAGTATGCTTCTGTCTTTGCTACGTATATTTTCGTTGCTCAATCCTCGCGATGAAGCTCGTATTTTTAGACCTAACGCGGACTCTTGTATCTCTTTTTTCCTAAAGGCCAATTTTTTTCTTCATTCAAGAATGAGTTCTTTTTTAACGTCGCATAAGGTATTCGACATAATTTGGCATCGCTGAAAGTCTCGACGTCGTTGCGCTCTTTATTATGACAGAGAATAATGAAATACTACTTGGCACTGCGCGTCTACGGATTTCTTGATAAATCTTTGCACGGTATTTATTTCCTCGCATTTCAACGGTGTTAATTAATAGTTGATTGATCCTTGATTCACTGTTTTCTACAACGCTGGCGGAGCTTGTCACCGCCTATAAATAAAAGTAGTGAATATAGATGTAATAGTACGTCCGGATAGCGGAATAAATGAATTTCCGAATCAGGTAAAAAACCTAATCTAAATATATGATTTTATTTTTTCTTAATATTTGAGACCCTCTTCAGAGAAACCGAATGGAGTGAAAGTATAAAGCAATGTTATATAACACTCGTTTCGGTATAACGCGGAAAACAATCTTTTTTTAGACAAAGTACAACTTACGATTGTTAAAAAAAATTGTATTCTACATATAACCGAAATAAGTGTTATATATTATTGGTTAATCTGATCTTTTCATTCAGTTCCATTAAAAGGGGCCGAAAGTTGTGGAAAAGAAAATCATATATTAAGATTAGGTTTTTTTTGCTCGATTCGAAGGGACCGTTAATATCTACATTGATTAAAACAAGAGTCGAAATTAACGAAGATATTTACATTTTTATTCGCGCGTAAACTAACAGTGTTTACAGCGAGAAACAATTTATTCCTCCCAGGATCCAGCGCGCGTGTAATGCAAGCGCTTTTTTTTCGTAATGAAAATTTACAACTCCGAGAACGCATTGCGAGACGCTTTTATACAGCATTCATTATTCGATATTCGTCCGCGTTTAATGCCAAGATTCTCGGAGAAAAAGAATTACGACGAGTCGTATTCGTCTTCGTCCATAAGGTTCGGGATTTTTCGTGGAAGGTGTAAACGGCGTCCGCGCCTACTCAAACTCGTTCCCGATGACTGTGGTTAAGACGTTAAAGTCCACCAGTCGAAAATTTCTCATGTCTTGAGAAACATACGGAGATAAGCCGGAGCCATTTAACTCGAAGTAAACGAGGCTATTGATACGCGTGAAAAAAGCATAATGCACGTATTTTAGCTCGGCGCACGGTAAATACGCAGGCCAAGGTTCGGAAGTCGTTTGCGGGTTATTTTTCCGGGGTTTCGATGAATGGAAAGGGTTCGTTGCAGCTGCTCGAATCGTCGCAATTATTATCTCGTCGGGTCGCACATGTCGATCACACGTACGGACGCGCAGCGGACGAAATTGCGGCAATTATTTGCATCAACAAACTCGCCGTAGTCTGATTTATAATGGTGATCGAACGGGACAGATAAGGGGCCGCCCCGATCGGCTAACAATCTCGCGTTGCGGTGAATTCCGTAAAGTTGAGACGTCTGGTGTTACGATTTTTCGGGCGATAATTTTGTGTAAACACCTACCGGTTACTTGATAATTTACGCGTCCTTTTTTTTATATTTTACGAATTTCGCCACGTTGTAACTGTAAACGCGAATCAATCATTTCGTTTTGTAATTAAAGAGCCGCAACGCGAAAACGGGAAGTTTGGAAATTATTCTCATTTCTGGGCTGAGGCGCTTTCGCATCTCAAGCAATATTGATTCTTCGTCCCCGACACTTCCCTTATTTCATTTACGCGCTTCATTAAATTTGTAATTGACAATTTATATTTTACATTATAGCATTGAGCGATTACCGTCCCGCAACGTGCGAAAGAAAAAAAAATTTGTTTTCCTTCGATACCTTGCTGACAAGAAAGTTGGTAATTATTTTCGATGCTTTTAATGAAAAAAACCAACGCTCCCGTAATGAAAATGTATCTTGCGTTTTAAGTCATTTTTATCGTAATTAAATAATTTCCATATGTACACACGCCTCGTGGATTTTAATTAATTTTGAAATATAGGTGAAGTAATGTCGTAAGTTTGCATTTTTTTGCAATTGTAATTGAAATTTCTTTCCAGTTCATTCCGCTCGTAAAGCTTGCGAAATCTCTTGAAAAAATGTGTTTTAATAATTGAAAGATCGTGGTTTTGTTGGTTCTCGTTCGTGGATTCATTTTATTTACTTCTTTTTTCGTCGACTTTTGAAGCGTCGCGCTGAGTATTACGTTAATATCCGACACCAAAATGCTCCGGGTACGATAGTGGCGCGTATACGGTTAAAATGCTTGACAGTCTCGTTAACCGAATTTAACGATCCTTCTTAAGTGACACCGCGCCTTGCGTAATCTCAGAGAAAAACCGCCAGACGACTTTTTCATGCAAAGTGCAAATAGTGTCATTATCCGATTCGTGCGTTATTGATTGTCAAACATTTCGGCGATAAATCGCCCGCTTAACGAGTCTTTTCACAAAAGAAATTTTCGAGCTCTCAGGGCATTCCTCGTTGTTATTATTAACTCGATTGGCACTTATTTTTAGAATCCTAGTTGAATCGTAGAAAAATACGAGGATTACGAAAATACACGCATTTTCAAACGGAATATTAATACCCGCAATTTATATCTTTTACACTTGTATGATATACGCTTTCTCTTCCGAGCAAAAACAATTCAAATATAAATTTATGTATAAACACGATTTCGAGACTCGAGGCTGTTCGCGTCTCGCGATTTTTCGGCGACGTCCCGCGGAAGGACGGGGGAAAAAGAATGGAGAAAGAGAGAGGAAGAGCGGTCTCTCCCTTGGGCCCCCCCCCCCCCTGTCCTGTACTTTAGCTCGCAAACTCACGCGCCAAAAAAGTCACCACTCTCACGATCTGTAATTGAAATATTACTTGTTTACCGAACCTGTCAATCATTTTGCCTGATTACGAATGCGCTCTGCATCCGATCAATGCCTTCGTTGGAAAAATAATTTTAGCCTCGCATCGAGAGGCGTTTTTTGTCGGAGAAGAAATTTCGCCTGTTTTGCCGCATCGAAATATCCTTCGAGAAGTATCGGCATCTATTTTGCTCTGGCGAGAAACAAAAATACGTGCGCACATGTTTTTCAATGAAACGATCGCGACCAAAATAATGCAAGAAATTTTTCTTCGCCCCATCGTTCCATTTGACTATTTTGTCACCTGTGAATTACACATGCAAAGTTACAATTCGACCGCAAGACTCGTGTCATTTGGCAGTACTCCACAACTTTTCGCATGAGTCACGTCAAACAGGTCGACCGATGACAGCTGGTCGTAGACCGCCGACCGTCGCGACTACTCGGTATTCGCGCATTAATGCTATATCACACGAAGATATCATTCAATTAATTTCGTCAAATGGCTACCGACAACGCTCAACGTTCCCGAGGCCGTAGCTGCGAATGTTCCGCGATTCGACCGGCACCGAAGCGTTCATTCGCGTCGAGTTTGCAAATGAAATAAACGACGAATCTTTGCTTTCTTCGCGTGGAGAAAAAATTACCGTACCACTCGACGCATATTTATTATTTTTGCTGTACTGAAATTGCGCTGTTTCATATGCCATGTTACGAAAAATTTAATACTCGTACGAATTTGCAAAATTTGGAAAATACAGATCGAACTATCGAATGATGCAGTAACGATGCTTTTTCCTCCGTGTCTTGATTCGATTCGTCCTTTTGAAAACGAATTCGCTTTTCACCGGGCATTGTCTATTTCGATGGATTTACGATTGCGCTCGAGAAACGCGTCGTTAAAATTGGATCGAAGGAAAGAGAAAAGGAAGTACGAGCGCGAGCGTAAAAACTTTTGGTGAACGTGTGTGCCTGGCGAGAGCATCCCCTCAGATTCGCTTGGCCGGCTGGTTAGGCTAACTTGGGCGTGCTATTTGCGTCTTGACTTCTTACGTCTTACTTCTCCCTCCTCCCTCCTTTGCTCTCTTCTGGCTGTTTCTTCCTCCGCTCCGCTGCATCCCTCAAGGAACCCTCTCCAACGACTGCTGGTCAGCAACCTAAATTTCAACGCTTTTGCATACCAACGAGCGAGAAAAGTCTTGGGTTAGGTTAGGCCGTTAAAGCGATAAAGGTTCTTGCCCACGACGAGAATGACCGACACCTGATCGAATAACTTCATTCCCGGCTCGTAAATAACCTTTATTTTTTACAACAATATCAACGAGTTACGCGATTTTCTGCCATTCACCTCGGAACACATGCCACGCATTGTAATTTCACGAAACTTGTTTCTCCGTCCTTTCCTTTTTATACGGCCCACATCTCGTTTAACATAATAAAGTCAGCTCGCAAATGACTCCGATTAGCTAACCGGATCCCCGCGTGACGAAACGACTTCTTCGGGCGGTTCTATTCGACTGACAATCGATCGTGGCCCTGAATTTAGGACGGGGTTGAACCTTGAAACCCGTCCTCCCCCGTGCGTGAAAAAAAAACCCCGATACGTTCGTGTCCGACGACAAAATTAATCCTCGATCTACCTACGTTTTATGCTAAAGAGATCGTTTTATGGGACATTTGTCACGATGAAATTTTGTCGCGGAGCAAAAGTCGCGTTCGACGTTTTTTGGCGAGAGCGTTTTGTAAACTTCTTGGCCATTCATTGCTTACCGGGAAATCGCGGGACGAGAATAGAACCGTATTTACATGGAGTTGTTTCTGACCGAGCTTGCTCGGCGGCCTCCTAATTTGCGCTTTAGACTCGGAATAGGGCAAACGCTTGTGCAGTGGAACATTTTTCTCATATTCATTTTCATCTCACGCGTGAATTAATGGGTTTTGAATTCATTATAAGGGGCTTAAAAACACATTATTTATATCTAAACACGCGTGTTTTTTTATTTGGCACATTGTAAATTTGAACACAGAAAGAAGCTGATGAAAAAACAATGTAAATTCTTCCCCGGAATCGGACTCGCTGGAAAAAAATCCATGGCGAATGTCCAAAGTCGTGGATAGATTATCCAAATGATTATGAATTAAACGAGATGAACGTTTTTTCCAGTGTGGTTGGTACCGAGAAACGCATTTAGAAAAGCGTATTTTTGATTTAAATTCAAATTTATTTTTATTACAATATATTTTAGCATTAAAATGTGACTTCCCATAACAATCTCTCTTAAAATTCTTCATAATTTTATTAGTATTATAAACTATAAATCACAAAAGTCTCGAGATTTCCCTTATTTTTCCTTTTTTCAAATCCAAAACTATTTCTGGAATGACTTTTCTCCGTTAAATTGGAAGAATCATAATAACATACAATATTTATCGATATTTTCGTTGTGTGAACTTTCGATTGCATATAAATATAGATTCTTAATTGCTAAGATGTACATTTGACATCTAAACCACGACCCTGGATTACAGTTAGTTTTATTATCTTTCGAAAACAAACTTGATTTTTCAAATTCGAATATTCAAGCAGACTTTGCACACTCATATTTTGGCAGAAAACTGATTTGTTCCACCGTACAAGCCTCCCCCGTATTCCAGATGATTCGCATAATTTTGGAAAGAGAGACACGAAGAAGAATAATAATGTTTACGTAAGCGACGTGTAAAGCGCCGAAAGGGCCGAGGATGAGCGGTCGCCGCGGACGACGACAGGCTCATCGTACTTATCGCGTCGCGCATGAACAACACGAGCTGGAAATTAATTATTTTTTTCTTTCCTCTTTATGTTTCAGGTAAGAGTCGAAAGCTGTTTCTTCTTGATTGCCGCGAGGGAGGTGAATTATGAGCGCGAGAAAAATAATGGCCGGTGCATTGCTGCCCGCTGGTACGTGTAGTGAATCATTCATTGTCACTTTCCCGTTGAGCCGCCGTACTCGACATTCCACGCCGATGCCGCGAGTTTGTCAGGCCGCGATGAAACTCGTTTATTTCGACTGTCACGAAACATTCCACGTGAAATCGGTCACGGTTTCTGATCGCCACCATCTTTAACGAGGGGAACGCCGCCACCGCCGCTTCGAACTTTTGGTGGATCTCTCGTTATTTGACTTAACAATTATTCTTCTCTCTTCTCGTCGCTCCCGAACGGAGAATAACGCTTTCCCCGTTTTATTCGGGTTCATTCGAATCATGAATTATGGTTGGAAATTACGGAAACGTGGATATAAAAATAGAACAAAATATGGATACGATGAAATGCGAATGAATGAAAGGAAACATTTAATAATGAAGAACATGGTTGTTCGATAGCTGAAAACGTTTATTCAAAATAGATCAAAACCATTGAAATTTGACTGAAAACCGGATTTGGATTTAATTCAATTTGATTTTTGGTGAAATTAGATCACAGTTGCCTTTTTTTTCAAAAATTATGTTTGACTCAGCTGCCACTGGAAGTAATTTCGAAAAATTTATCTAGTTCCATTTTTCATTGTAATTTACTTATAACTATTTCGTAATTTTTTATCAGCAGTTAACGAGTTTCATGTCTGCAAATAATAAATTTGAATTTTTTTTTGTTTATTATGGCCTTTTGCTTACGATTTCGCTACACTTTCGTAACCCAAAAGGCCGTAACTGACATTTTGTCTGTTGTACATTATGTAATGTTATCGTCGTTTTATTTATATACATCGTGTAGAGAATTTAAAATTATTAGAAAGTGGAGAAACAAATACGGAAAAAATTGATTCCATGAAAAACGGAAAATCTTCAAATTTCACATGAAAATTACGACAAAAGTCACTGTTTGAAGATACAGACATTCTTGCTTCCGGTGGCAGTATGCGAATACAATCATGGCTACCCGGGATAATGCTTTGCACGGATTATCAATGACGAAGTAGTTTAATTAGTCGCATTATTATTTCGATCATTAATTAATCGACCGAAATGTGGAAATCGCGATTGATATTGGTTTCAATCGAATCGCTCTACATTTTGACGTCTTCTCATTTTTCCGCTAGGATCGTTATTTAACGACTTTGCTAACACGTGATGATTTTTTCGACTTTAACGAAAATCGTAAATACTTTCATTCGCCATTCGATCATTAATAGACGCGAAACGATCGGTCGAAAAAAAAAGGGTAAAGACCGTTTCGATTATTAATACGATTAATAAATAAGACGACTTTAATGAAGTAGTCGAATTATTTTCGTAGTTTTTGTTTACTTTGTGGCAAAATACTTTGATAAATATCTCATTACAACGGGATTCGAATCGGATTAAAATTCTACTAAAATTCGAATTTTATACAAATGTCAGTCGACCATCAATCAAATGATAACTGAATATTATCGATCATTGATTGAACCAAAATTAATCTTTATTCAAATTAAGTTCGAACCTTAATCTTAAGTCCATCAAAATGATTATGGACCCGCTATTCTTACGCGCATGGATATTCCTGATGAACCTTTATTTTCGGCGCGAGGACTTAAAATTCCGAGCAGGCGAAGAAAGTTCCTTCAGTTTCTTTGGTTGACCCCTTGAACCGCTCGTTTCTTTTCCTCCGGCGTTCGCCTGTAAATCAAGGATCGCTTACAATGATGGAGCGTGTTTATCGAAGGGCCCATAAATTTGCCGGCCGTCGTCACCCGGGACTGCCAATAACCGATGGTCCTCGGGCCGGATTCGTCGAGCGCCGTCGATCAGCCGCGCGACGTTCGGTGATTTGCAGCGTTAAAAAGTCGGCAAACGCGGCGTGGGCGTGCAGGTTAGAAAGGCGAGTCCTTGAATGCGGTTGTTTCGCGGACATCTCTGAAAACCGCAGAAAGGCCGGGGAAGGAATTTCTTGAAATTGACACGATCTCGCCGAGGGTCCTTGGCCAGGAGAAAAACCGCGAGCCAATCACGCAACTTGTCTATCCTGGTAGCTTGTCATTCTTCGGCCGTGATTAGCTCAAGTACCAAGATCAAGCGACGTTTTTTTCTCGTACGAGAAAATAAGGGCGTTTTCCCGAAAACGAGATGATAGCAAAATCGTTCCGGTTCAGAGGAAGCGAAAGATTTCACGCTGGCATTTGAGGAAGTTAGCATTACTTTGTTTACGTCCCGCGAATGCTTTTTTATTTCGACATTTGCCAAAGATTCCAGCGGACGTCGCGACGCTGCCGCGGCTTGTTAGTCGCGCCAGGAGCCGATTTAGACGAGTCGTAAAAAACCGAGCAAAAGTAAAAGTAAGCGGAATCTTCTCTGATATAAGAGAAAGCTTAATAGGTGGCGCGGAAAGAAAAATAACAACTTACGTACACGATGTCGTTGAATCGGCAACGAGTTCTGGAAAAACATTCGTGCCGTAAGAGCGATTGAGACTTGGTAATTTTCACTTTCGTCCGGCTCGAGAAACGGAGTTTGCAATTTCTTGATTTTTCAATTAAATTATTTCGGTAGTCGACAGTATCGCGGCTATTAAACCCCGGCAGAAATAAACTTATTCGACAGAAGTTACGCACCTGAACGACGCGAATCTACGTGTCTGAAGAGAAATGGTTTAATACCACGATATTAATATACTTCTTGTTTCTCCGCGAGCCCGCAACGCGGTAAGCTCGTAACCTTTTGGCATGCGCGGCTTTAATGCGTTTTCATCGGATCGTTGGATAACTTGCCATTCTCGTACGAAGCCCATTTCGAAAGGTTCGAAGGAAAGCAACGAATGCATTTTTCCAAAGTTCCACGCGCGAGAGAAAAAAGAAAAGAAAGAGAGAAGAGAGAGAGAAAATCGCCGCGTGATAAAGAGCGCAATTTGTCGCGACATTTCGGGCGAGTCGGCACGCGAAACGTTTCATTAATTGTCTCGTTTAAGGGTTACAAATCGAGCCGACTTCTCGAGTCGCATTTTTCAAGGAATAAAAAGTCCCTGCCGTGGAATGTCTCCGTTCGTTGATTTTTCACGCAATTATGCGAATACAATTAACTTTTTGTGCAGCGGGGCGCTGTAGCGCGCGAAAAGACGAGAGGAGGAAGGATGGCCTGGGCTTCTGCGACGTGGAATAATGAGCCCTCGAGGAGTCGGCGAAATTTCGTCGGGGCTCAATCAACGCCACGTCGTTACCTCGTACGGAAATTAATTATCGTCTTGTGTAGCCTTATCTGTCATTGTCTTCGCGTGCTTTTTACCGATCGCGATTCAGAGACTTCCAGCAGAAGCAGTAGCAGTTACTTTTATCGAGTAAAATTCGGAAAAATGTCGCCGAGGAATTGGTCGTTGTGTGGTAAAAGCGGTCAAGAGCTTTAAGGGTGCACCGACATCGGCAACAACAATACGCTTAATGAAGCCCGCTCGGCTTATTACCGTCGTTGTACCTCACGGCCAAATACTCGAGTCTCATTGTTCGATGGCCCTCGAATGGCCGATCGTAAACTCCCATCGCGACCCGACGAACCTTCGAAATCCGCGGTAATTCAGCTTTGTTCATAATAATCGCTAATGAGCACCGGGACATGCTCCTGCGAATGCTCAAGTTTGTATACGTTCGGCACGACTAATTTAACGCGCGGCGAGGAAAAGCCGCGTGCTTTCAAACTATAAAAGCGATGGAAAAAAAAAGAACGGTAATGGGCGATAAGTGTATAAAGTAATACGGGAACGATGGCTGCTCTCGTTCTCGGGCTTCATTCCCACGGCCGAGCGTCCTCGGTTTTGCAACAAATCGTATGCTCCCTGGCAGCTGCGCGAAATGAATCATTTGTATACGTAATTCGAACTCATAATGGATCATGTCTTTTTGGCAAGCCGATACAAAGTGCCCGGCATTTTCGCGGGGTCGACTGTTATTTCTGCCGAAACCAACCAAGTATCACTAAAATTATCGCGATTGATCGTAAATAAAGAATTACGTTCAAGAAACGTTCAAAGAAACTCTTCCCTCGATTTATTAAAATTTATTTTAAAAATTACCAAAAATATGGATTGAAATAACAACTCGTATTGATGAAATGAGAGAAGACAACGCAAATAAACAAATTAATGAATGAGTAACATTTTAATAATTAAAAATTCTATTACGACAGCCGGTTTGAATATTCTATTTGAATTCGAATCTTATTCGTATCTTGAGCGAATTGTCCACGAACTTCAATCGAATAGCAATCAAATAATAATAATTTTTTCTTCCATCCGTTATGAATATTCCGCGCAAACTTTTTTTCGGTACACTTTTCTGAAACATTTCAAGTTCCAAGGAATCGTGATGATTTTCGCTCTAGAAGAAGAATAGAAATGAGTCGAGGGGAGAAATGAAAAGTCGAACTTCCGGAGTCAAAGCGCGATCGCGCGAGAGTGCCAAGCAGGTAACTATTCCACGAATGCGAACACGCATCCCGAAGAATTCGGCTGTACCTGCCGACAGATGTTACGAGCCAGAGGCAGAGCGTGCGCTTGGGCCGGAGCGCGTCGACGGCGGCGCTCGATTAACATTTTAATGACCGAATTATCGAAATAAATTGCAATTCGACGTCGCGTCCGCTCTTTGACTCGAGGCCTCTTCGAGAGC
>JABFQM010000843.1:0-27960 GCA_022816865.1 Zelostemma sp. ZL-2020
AGCAGTAGTGAGTTGTAGTTTACCAGTATACTGGTAAAAGTGCAGTTCTGGTCAAAAGCGATAGAAAGTGGTGAAAAACGGTTAGTAGTTGTCAAAAGTGGTTGAAAGTGGTGAAAAGTGGTAAAAAATGGTTAGTAGTTGTCAAAAGTGGTTAAAAGTGGTAAAAAGTGGTATAAAACAGTTAGTAGTTGTCAAAAGTGGTTAAAAGTGGTATAAAATATTTAGTAGTTGTCAAAAGTGGTCAAAAGTGGTCAGTAGTGGCCAGCAGTGGTTAGTAGTGGTCAGAAGTGGTTTTTGGTAAGGGGGAGGTGCCATGAAATTTAGTAAAACGTCAGTGTGTGGACTCGATTTCAAACTGCAACTCAAATGTGCTAAATGCGTCAGTTTTTCTGTAATAGACTCGATTGAACCTATGTAATTTTTATTTTAAGAAAATGAATCAGACCATTCGAGTAAGCATCAGAAAAGAGATTTTTATTGATATTATTATAAAATAATTTTTGCAAACAATTTTACATAAAAATATGTGTTGAAGTGCACAATCGGGTGCCTTGGGCCACATCGCGGTCGGCTGCCTTATGCCGCAGTTTTGGAGGGAAGGAAAGCTGCTAAATCCAAGACACAGAAAAAATCGGTCCGGAAAAACGTCAAATAGATGATTTTGGCCCAAATGAAGATTTATTAAGATGAGAGTATTCCATTTTTCAGATTTTTTACCATTATTTTCGATACCATTATTTTTCACGGAAAAAAAATAACGAACTAATATTTCGTTCATAAACAACAATATTGATTGATTGTTTATGAGTTCAAACAATATTGTGTCATAGAATTTTCAATTGTTTTCTATTTTTATGATGCTGAAATGCGTAGAAAACTGTGGCCCAAGGCACCCGCCTATGAGGGTGCCTTGGGCCAAATGTCAAAAAATTTTCAAGTCAACTTTGTACATATGAATTATTGAAGGAATCCAAAAAAAAAAATTCACACTAGAGTCAAAGAGTTATACTGCGATGCTGCTGTTTTCTTTTTCGATATTTCATCCTCCACTTGCGAAAAAAAATGGAAACCGAAAAATGGCCCAAGGCTGCCGACTCTCCCCTACCGTAGACAGCAACGTTGATTCAACTCTGCGCGCTCTGCTGGCGACATGCGGCGTTGCATTGTGTGCGTGCGTATAGGAGTGCAAAGTGGTACAGTGTCGTTAGCTCTGCAGCAGAGTTGATCAAACGGGGTGGACAACGTTGGAACAGCTCTTATACCCCCACTCTGCTCGTAACGCTGCTCCAACGTTGAACGTTGACGAACTTGCTGGATCAGCTCTGCATTGCCACCTCTGCTCCGCACGTCAAGCTAACCTTGCTGCACAGTTGTAACAGCGTGTTGCAAGGCTGATCCAGCTCTGCTGTTTCCCCAGTGTACCAAGGAATATGTCAAGTGGGAAAAAAATCATACTGAAAAATGCAGCATGAACTACAAGGGTTCTTCTGGTGAAATAGAGGTTGATTCGATGTGTGAAATTTCCAAACGATCAGAAGAAAAATACGGGGTGAAGTATATCAGCTATATAGGCGATGGAGATTGTGAAACTTACGAAAGAATAGTGGATAGTGAACTTTTACGGCCCTAATAAACCAATAAGAGAAATTGAATGCATCGGACACGTAGGAAAACGCATGGGTTCGAGGCTTCGAAATTGCGTGAAAAATTATTCAACAATTGAAGTTGGAGCGGAAAAACCAGAAAGAAGAGGATCTCTCACTTTTGAAACACATTTAAAAAAATCACCGGTTTCAACGAAGAAGGGAAAATTGCCGAAGAATTCGAAAAAGCAAGAGACGTCACCTGCCCCGAAAAAGAGCACCAACGGAATCGGAGGTAAAGGGAAACTTACCAGAAATTTAATCGACCAATTAACAACATATTACGGTCTTGCGATTAGAAGAAATTGCGATTTAGTCACAAAAATGAAGAAAGCTGTCATGGCTTTTTTATGCCACAAAAAATCGACTAACCAGGAACCGCAGCATAATTTGTGTCCTAAGGGAAGTGATTCGTGGTGCACTTGGCAGAAAGTGAAGGCTACAAACGATTTAGAAAACTACCGCCACAAGCCCGCTCTCCATCCAAATGTTGCTACAGCTATTCAACTTATTTTTAATGATCTGAGTTCAGTTCAGTTATTAGAACGTTGCCTAGGTGGACTGACTCAAAACGCGAATGAACGTTTTAATAATTTAATTTGGAGAATAGCGCCCAAAGTCGTCCACAGCGGTGTCACCCCCGTTGAAATTACGGCAAATATCTCTGCGTGTGTTTTCAACTCTGGGACAAAATCATTTCTGCAAATTATGGAGGCTGTGGGCATCAATGTCGGACCGCACGCCGAGCGGTAGGGGAGACTAGGGAGGGTTGGCCAATGGGGAGAGTTGGCCAAGCGTCCAACTCATATTCAATAATAATTGAAAAATCAGTTATTGACTGTTTTACATGTGTTTTGATGCCCCAATGTAATTCTCAAAAAGCGAAATCAAAAACATGAACCTAGCGACAAAAATTTGACTATAAATAAATCGGCTGTCTATGATGTAACTTTCCACGTAACTTCGTAAGGATATACATATAGTTCTACTTAATATTAATACACTAATTATATTTCATGCTATTCCTTACAAAGTAGATTAAAGATTACATATTCATTTAGGCAAAAAAATATTTGCAAAATATGTTTTATGAGACATTGAACGGAAAAAATACTTTCGGGGAGGTTTGGCCAGATTTTTAAGGGAGGTTTGGCCATGTGACGAGAAGTCAATTACACTGTTTTTTTCCAACAAAGAGATCTAAAGTACACTTTGTGCATATTCTAGATATGTAAGTCATCGATAAATCAGTTAAATTATCGCATTATTTTGTGATTTTGTAGTGAATTTCGCATATGTCTATAATAGCGTAATCGGATTTTCTCAGTGATTCAGGTATTTCCAGTAAACTATAAAACATATTCATATAGGTATGTTTTTTTCAAGTGAAATGTCATAAATAGTGATAATTTGCTTGGGAAACACGAAAAAGTTTTCTTTAACGTTATCTATTTGTTAATTATGCCTCGAAATTTTATTAATCCATGCATCTATGTCATCATATTGAAGCATGAGGCTGTTCTAGAAGGCTTATTCACGTGTTTTCCATTGTCGAGGTTAATTTTTGGAAAACACAGAGTAAGCAATCTTACTTTACAAAAGGGAGAGACGGCTCACCAATTTTCGGGGTGACATGGCTCATTTGAAGTTAAGCTTTTTTTATTAATAAACTTTGCGTAATGAATATTGATAGATAAAAATAATTAATAAATGAATGGAGAAATCTTTTTTTTGAACCTTACTTCAAAAAATAACCTCGGAATGACTATTTTTCAATAATGCAAAGAATTTAAAAACAATTATTATCGATCAAACAAAAAAATGTACGATAAATCGAAAAATTGGTCACAATAAAAGATAATAAGAATAAAATGAGAAAAAAATTAGAGAAAAAATCAGTTACAATAAAACGTGATTTTTTCCCGAAATTTTTTCCCAAAATCATACTTTTTTCTCAAAAACTAATTATTTTGTACACTTTGACAATGATAAAATGAAATCACTTGATTCATTACGTTTCAGTACTCAAAATTGACTTTTAAAATGACTTTTCTGTACTTTTACTCTGTGAGCCATCTCTCCCGGACACTTTCACCTTACTCAATTTAACATTGTTTTCTTTAAATTTTTTTTTCGGTCATGGTTTTATGTTTGGAATTAAAACAAGTATACAGATGTGTTGTAAAGGCTTCAAATAATACGTTATTATTTTTGATTTGCTAATTTACAATAATAGGAAGATATTGTGCCAAATTTGGAAAAGGTGAGCCATCTCTCCCGGATTTACCCTAAGGAAGCGATTACGGTACGTAAATCACCGACAAAAAGCAATTTAAATGTCGTAACTGTATAATTCTTTGTTCTGTAGCCAAAAATGTCTGAAATTTTATCTATACAAACAACTGCAGGGGGCACAGGAATTTTGTTAATTTGGATCATTTTTCAATTGTTACATTCAATATTTCAAACATTCATGTGGTTTTTTTAATGAATGATCTAATTGCAAACAGTTATAAGCAGTAATTACTGTACTTGGCCAAGTCTCCCCAGGCCTTGGCCAAACCTCCCCGAAGTGGGGAGGTTTGGCCAAAACTACAAGACTCAGGATTACGCGATGTAACTTTCAAAGAACGATATCAAAAATTCTGTAAAAATTTACATGAGTGCGTGGAGGTCAAACGCTTGATAACGCAGTGTTGTACTTCTTCGAAAACTGTTTTCCACGCTTTTCTTTCGATCCATTCAAATATCTGGCCAACCCTCCCTAGTCTCCCCTACTCTTAGTAATTCTTATAATCTTCCAATAAAAGGCTTTAAATAGAAGTTTTTCCTTAAATTATCACCGCAGGAATTTAATAATAAATGACGCAGTGCTGCTATACTTGAAATTACTCAACATTTTTCCAAGTACAAAAGTATCATTCTCATAAAAAAACATGGACTTCAAATAAAGTGGTTAAAACTTGTTTCGTGCGTCAAAAACTTTTGTCATTCCTAAAAAACTTCCAAGTAGGGGAGACCGGGGCTCGTTGGCAACAGGGACAAGTTATCATAGTCGCTATATTTTAGGTACTAAAAGTCAGAAGACGCCATTTATCTTAGGTTATATTAATTGATAGAAAAGCCAGTTGTCAGTGTTGTTTTGATGTGATCCGATGTGTTTTATAAAAAGTTTTTGGAGTCTCGTGAATAAATTTTTGCTTCTTCGCGATTTTTGCGATTACGATCTTTTGTTTTTCGAACAATCGCTGTTTCCGATTTTGCATATTTTCGGAAATTGTAGCTCTTTGATAAAAACGGAAAAGCCTCGATTTCCGCTAAATTTTCCAGTCAAATAATCTCCGCTCCGAATCGCATAAAACTCACCGATAAAGCATCCTTTCCTGCCGATCCGCCTCCCTATAGATTTTGTAATACATGGCGATCATGATGATCCCCGGTAACCAGAAGCTAACAGAACTTGAGATGATAGCGTAGGGTTTGTTCACTTGAAACACACACACGTCCGGATATTTAAGTCGATACTCGAGGTGTTCCTTCGTCGTGTACCAGCCGGCGAAGATGGGCAGAAAGCTCATAACCGTGGGCGAGCACCAAACGACACCAAGCATCGTGCCCAATCTCAGATTGGTCATGATCAGCGGATAATCCAGTGGCTGGACGATCGCGTAATATCTGTCCACGCTGATGCAGCAAAGATGAAGAATCGAGACGGTCGAGAAGTAAACATCGAGCGAGTTGTACACGTCGCAAATCAAGGCGCTGAACAGCCACTTGCCGGAAACTTCGACCGAGGCGTTGAAGGTCATGGCGAAGAGGGCGACGAGCATGTCGGCCAAAGCCAGGGAGACGACGAAGTAGTTGGTGGGTACGCGTAGTTTATGGTGTCGCATCACGGACACGATAACGAGGAGGTTACCGAGAATGGCGCATATGATGATCAAGAACATGACGAAGGCTTTCGCGAGTTGCAAGAATATGTACTCCACGTGCTGCCAATTCTGCCAGCTTTCGACGGAGTCTTTTGCTTGGCCTGTGTCGATGTGAATGCCCACCAAAGTGGTGCTGAGCGTGCTCTCGTTCAGCTCCAGGTCGATGGTTGCGTTGACAGCCGACATGCTGTGTCTCGTTCTCGAAAGGATTCACGGGGGCATGATTCTTCGGTTCGCGGCACTCGAGCAAAAGCATGCGACAGCTCCCGGTCATCGAGTTGCTTTTTAATCACTCCGACCTCGACGAGACGCGCTCGCACATGTCGGGAACAGCTTCCCCGGAGAATCGCTTTCTCAAGTATCCTTTTTCATCGTGATTAGAGGACGCTGCTCATCGCCCGTTGCCGGGCTCTTTGAATTTATCGGCTATTCGAAGATTAGGAAATCGTTATTGCCGGGTAGTTAATAGAGCTCGTTTAGCAGTGTTTGCACTGTCATTTTGGAAGAGGGCAGAATCGATCGGGTCGACTCGTACACGACGATCCGTCACCTAGAACAGGAGTTCAACGGGACGATTAAATTTTGAAGTCTTAGTTTGAGGAAAAGGGTTCTTTTGTCTTTGGGAAATTGCTCGTTTCTGCTTTTGTTTTTTATCAGGGGAGAGGCTTGACCTTTGGGCCTGGTTTTACCTTGGGTTACTTCAATTATTTCATAAACTATGAAAACGACATTTTTATGTCCATACTGTTTTTGTTTTATTGAGGCTTTGAGTTAAATAAATGACCGCTTTTTCCAGGATAATTTTAGTTTATCGAATGTAGTAGAATATTTGACAATTTGATTCTGGAAATATGTTTAATGAATGTGATTTTTAATCAGTGGATCAAGGTGCAATCCGAGTCGACCCGAGGCGCCCGCATAGTTTTTACCTTGGGCCATTTGATCAAATTTTTTTCCGAATGTCAAGTAAAAAATACTGCAATGTAGAGGAATCATGCACATTTTATAGGTACAAGCCTCTCCCCTACTTTGATTAGTACAAACGTGCGTTCAATGTTTTGAATCCATTTTTAATAGTTTTTAATGAGGTTTTAGTAGTTTGGAAGTTGTACAAGTGCGAATATTGATTTTAATTTATTCAACTTGCCGAGGATGTACAGAATGCACCGGAAATATAGGACACTGCTAATACTCGACGTAATTTACGCCGAAAATTTCATCTTACACGAAGATTAGTTCTACTAAGTGGTTCGACGGTGCCACCTGCAACGAGCAATTTTCCTCGCATTTTGTGCATGGAATTTATTATTATTAAAGGCGAAATAAAGAGTCTCGGAATTTACTGGCGTGTGCAATAATTCGTATTATGGAAATCGATGAGTTTATTTCGAGTTCTCGCTTGATATGCAAAAGATTAATTCGAGTCGAGTTCTCGGTTGGTTGGAAGAGCGATAAACAAATGGCGTTGGGGAAATTCGAACGCGCTTTCCATTAGTTTAATGACATATTATTGTACTCGGAATTGGCATCTTTGGTTCGGAATTCCGTTCGAATTCTGTCAATTGTGTCGTAATTTTTGTTCGACATTTTGGCGACGATTGAATGTGCATCGACATTTTGCGCGAAACTCAACGCGCTAAACATGCACAGGCGGTTGTGTTATCTGTGTCACTGTATTCACGTACATTTCCAGCGTGAATGTAGCTGTGGCCGATCTGAATATTTGAATACCTTGGGATTCAAGATTTTCTCATATTCGTGTTATATAGCATCGCTCCGTTACGAGTTCGCGTTATGTAAATGTGTCGGATCGGATCAAAAGCAATATTTCTTCTAATTCATATCAGTGTAAATTCGATATTTTATTGAAAACGGTGCCATTTTTCATCCGCATCACCTTTGGGATTTCTCCGAGTATTACAATTTCGCGAAAATAGTTTTGCTGCGTGGAAATGTGAGAAGGCCGACTCGGCTTCTTCGCTTTTTAACTTGGAAAATGTTTGATTGAGTCAGTAAAACGACTGGTCGAGGGTAGAACGTTTTTACGATTCCTAATTTTGTGGTTTCTTGGAACAGATGTAGGTTTTCTTTATTCTTGTTATTTCAGAATAATGTATCGAGCGTTTTATTAACCTGTCGTTGGGGTTTTATTTGAATCTTTCGAGGCTTTGAGAATGTACTATAAATTGAGACAGCAGAAATAATTTCTGGAAGTTATTATCGCAGATTATCATTTTTACAAACCCGAAAACAAAAAGTCCTCTTCCTGAATCTTCCCGAAAAATGCCTTGGCACACAAAGGAAAAAATATCAGAAGGAGAAATGTTTTCGTTCGGGACAACGAAAGAAAAATCGACCTCTACATTCTGCACGTTTAATTTACCGGAGGTATTATAAGTACACAGAAGAATAGCGGAAAAATTAGAAAGAACAAAAGTTTCTCATAGGTACTTTGAAGGTTTTCGTTGGAATTTCGTGTCACCTTCATTTCTCCAGCTATAAATATTAGCTTTTATAATTCCAAGCGGAATTTCACTCGGATTCAATTTTTATTCCAAAAGTACTCTTGGGGCCTTAATTAATTAGCTGTCAAACCTTCATGGCTTATTAGAACTTTTTGTTCCATATTTTCATCACGATTAGCAAAGAATTTCGAACTCTAATTTTCATGCAATCTTTTATTCGAAGAGTCTAGAAAATGAGCAGAAAATTGTCAATTTTTATACTTTTACGAAAAGTGGGTCGACAAAGGCATGATTACGTTTAGCAGTAGAGCATGGGAGAATTGATTATTTTGTTAGACGCAAATATTCGAAACAAAAGATTACCTCAGCCGAACATTTCCATAGATCAATAATATAAATGTATTGTTTTCATTCATGCGAAAAAGCTTTGTTTATAAGATGGACTGCAAATTTGAGAGGAAACTTTATCGCAGTCGTTGCTTATAATTATAAGTTTGCAACTATCCTGTTCCATTCTATGGGAGCGAATGTAATTTAAATTTCATTTTACGTCATGAAATTAGATCCCTATAATAGATTTCAGACATCAATGTCACTTTCCATCTTCATAAAACTCAGTGCAATTTCTTCGAGGCATTAAAAAGTACGTGAAACATGTATGAAAGAAATAATTGCATTATCGTTGCGAGAGAGGAGCTCTTAGTTTTATCATTGTTAAAAGTTTCTACCTTGGACAGAAATACGGCCTAGATATTTATACTCGCTGTTTGATAAACAAAATACTTTGCACGGTACGAAATTAACTCGCGGCATATTTTTAGCTGAAAAATTTATCGCAACTTCTTCATTTTTTGCATTTTCCGGACGGAAAGTGCGTAGTTCGTTGGTAATTTTCTAATTCGCTACGTTTCAGTAACTCCCTATCTGAATTGTTTCTTGCGTATCAAGTCGATTTCTATTACGATCACTGTTCTATTTTTATGGGCCGCTACACCTGCCGACTATAATTCAAGTTTCCAGATTTTAAAGTACATTGCATTCTGAGGTTTATTTATTGCTGTCTGGCGGAGTTAATAAGCTCTCAATTTATGGCGATATTGACGACTCAATTACTGCACAATTAATTAACCAATGTTGTTCACGAGTTGAAAAGTGCTTTTGAAATTTGTTTGTCGTATTTTATAAATGTTTATATTTTATTCAAAAATATCTGCTGGAAACGTTTTTTTCCGTTATTGAAATATTAGAGTCACTTGCGAGTGTATAAATATAATCGGATTTCTTTCCACAAGTAATAAAACTTAAATTCATCGTCGTAAATCACGATTCTACCAGATTGAAAAGTGACATGATTGTATTAAAATAAATGTCATAACTTTAAACGTTATTAAGTAGGAAACTGTGACTTTTAGATTGATCAATTAGAACGTCGATTCAATTGATTACCAAGTTTCATTTACACTACTGATTTGTTATCTTTGCAGGTACCGAAAAAAGTTATGTACCAAACTTTGGAATATTATATGAATCGTCTTGTCTTTTGATTTGTTTATTTGCACTTTCAAATATTCTTCCGAAAATATTTTAATTATTCCGGGCTATTTTAAAAAAACGGATGATTTCGATTCTGAAGAAGAAATCGATATTTCCATGCACATGAAACTATGAAAGATATATAAAAAATAGCGCCAAATTCAATTTTCTGTGAAGGATAGTCGTGATTAGAACGTAATTGTTTTTTGATTAATCCGTGCCTATTCTGATTACACCTATTCATTCTTGTTTCTCCTTCAATGCAATACAAAGTTGAAAGAAGCTTCCGTCAATAACTCAACTATACAAAAGATTTTATCAATTGCTTTTAGCTCAAACTATTATCTCATTTGTTTCAAGGTGCTTCTGTATAATTTTGTTATCTGGTAAAGGAACATTGAATAAACATTATATTTTTTATAACACGGGGGATGTACGCATTTTTACTAAATATCGGTAAAACGTAAAGGTCTTTAATATGTGAACAGAGGGTTTATGTCTTAAGATATTTTTATAAATCTAAAAATAGGAGAAAATGTAATTTTTAAATAAATCTCATAAAGCTATCGAGTATGAAAGTGTCGAATGTTTAAAACTCCGTAACAGAATTTTTAAGAAGCGATATGAGCTCGACAGAATTTTTCATACTCACGTCTTTAATAAAAAGCTTTATAGAGTTCGGTAATATAAAAGGAACAGGTTGAAGTTTCATATGTGAGTAACGTAAAATTTTACGCGAGTTCAGCGATCCTAGTATTCTACAATTGACAAAGTTTACGGATGAAAAAGTTCCAAGTGAAATGTATTCTTTGTTGACCCAGCATTAGGTGACACAAGTTTGTGTCAAAGATTCAATTATAGCAAAACTTCGAAGTACTCTATTAAATCAAAGCGAAGCACGAGGTTTAGCCTTGAAAAAAATTTACCGTCATTCGAACAATTCTTACATTTATACGAATTTATAGCCGCAGTTTGGCCAAAAATGGACCACTTTTCGAGGCATCTCTCTCATTACGATTCCCAGCTCCCGTCACACTTTCGATAACATCACAAAATCCATAAATATCATGAGCGTTTTTTAGGAATTACTTTGAAAATCCCGTGTTACTTTTGTACTGTTAAAAATACATTGATAAACTCGTATACTTTTGGTAAGTTCGCCTTAATAATTATGTTTGGCATTGGTTGGATTAGTTCGAGTTGAAGCACTGCGTTTGGAATGATAACTCTGTGAAATTGTTAGCAAATTTGTCCGTTAATCTTCTCGAGTAAACCACGAGCGCGAAACTCGGAACGGAAGCTCTGGCCATGATAACGCGTCTTCATCGTCACGGCCTGCGAGACCGGAGTGAACTGTGGGCGGCCGTACCAGCTTTCCCACTTCCCTGTGCTTTTCACCCTCCACTGCGCTCTGCTACCCTCGTGCGTTGTGTCGCTGTAGATTCTTATTCACTTACTAATTGCTACACGGGATTCATACACGGAGAGGAAAATATGGCAATGATTACGATGAAACATAAGACTGAGAGACAATTTAATTAACAAATGAATTTTTTAATAAACCAATTGATTCATGTAGGGCGTTCATGCGTCACATGTTATTAATTTTTTTACGAAATTTCATTGTGATTGAACTTTTACGATAAATAAATTTCAGGCAAAAGTAGTTATTACATTTTTAATTACAATTACTTTTGAGCAGAAGTGATGCATAACTTTTCCAATTGCAATTAAATTTTTGTAATAATGAGTAATAATAAAATTCAATGTACTCTTGAATTTTATCTGCCGTTGTAAAAGGACTGGTAATAGCTGTTTATATAGTTGAAATTAGATTATATTTATGGTGTTATTGCATGAAAAACATAGATCTTCTTGCTATTTTTTTGAGATCTATGTTCCAGACACTTGGAGATAAGTTTTCTTAGCGTAATAACATTTTTGTTGGCCCAAAAAAAGGTTTTGTCGACCCCAATTCGACAAGTTTTAAATGAACAAAAGAAGTGATTGAAAAGCCAAATTGGCAGAAACAAAAATTTGGTTTCGAAAGAGCCATAAAAATCGCATCTTTCTGTTGCGAAATCGTTTGTCGATATTTTTTAAGCAACACTTTCTTTCAAAGACAAATATTATTGATTGAAATAAGGTAAATGCTCCAGTAATGGCCAGGTTAAGGCACCAGCGTATTTTGAAACGTTGAAATATGTGAGAATTTCATCAATTCCTTGCGTAATCGTAGGTTCATTCGAATAACGAGACATGAAAAAATGTTATTCGAAGTACAATTTTACAATTAAAGTTAAAGTGCAAGGAAAAACATGAAAAATGCGTCAAAATTCCCGATGCTCCAGTAATGGCCACAGTGTTCCAGTAATGGCCAAAAGACGCTCCTATAATGGCCAGTTCTATATAAAAATACTTTACCTGTATATTAAATGCGTGAAATAATTCATAACGCATTGTAATCGGAATTTATTGATGCTAAAACATGAAGCATTACGTTTTGATTTATTTTATGAACATTAATTCGTTTCGGTGGCATTTCTGCAAATTTTTGATATACCTACTGTAATTTTATTTATTTATCACGAAAATTATGAGTAACACGGCAATTGAATTATTATTTAAATTAACATCCAAATTTATTAAATACTGGATATTTCACGTAATTAATTGTACAGATTATTCTTCAAAAACTCAGTTATAGAAAACATTAAATATATAGAATTTACCCTTGAAAGCATTGTTCGATTCCATTAATTATAAATTTTGATGGCAATCGAATCAGTAATTGCACGAAAGAGCATACGTTTTTCATTAGACTTGACGCTTTTTGCATTAATTAATAAAATTTAGAATGTGAAAAATATCTGTTATTTTCACGTGGCCATTATAAGAACACATCAAAATACTTGTACCAGTAATGGAAAGTAGGTTGAAATGTTCGTTATGATTTAAAAAATTGATTTTTATTATACCACAGTCAATCCACGTTTTTCCGCAGACAATATTATCTCATTTTTAATTCAATTCGAGAATTTTTTCAATAACTATAGCTCTAATGCCGAAGACGTGTCACTTACTTTCGAGGTTAAGAAACGTCAAAATTTTAGTCAAGTGACGAGCGACACTTAAATTTTAATTTCTCATTCTCAAATTATACAAGTTATATTCGATTGCATACGATTTTGTATAACTTGGAAGTTCTTACCACGATCTGTGATTTTGCAGATGACGAAAGGACGATTTTTGCACACGAAAAGACAATTTTTCGCTGTGTTGAAATCTTTTTTTCTGTACCACTGATTTTAACGCTCGTACCGCTACCGCTCTATATTTTGTGTTGTTTTATTTTATAATATAACCTTCATTCATTAAGTTGATTTTCTTAAATTTCGTAAATCTCTAGTTAAATTATCTCTAGTTAATAATTTCTGGGTAAATTATCGAAGTAATAAGGCGGAGTCATGAACATATAATATACAAGAAAATTAGAAAAGAATTTCAAAGGTCATCATTAAATGTAAACAGAAATTAACAGATTGATGCGATGTTCACTGCAGCCATTAAATACACACATTGAACGTTCGTCGGCGATTACTGACCTCACAAGTCCGCGACCTCACATGCCGCGTATAGTCTTCGAATTTGCACCCAAAATCGTACTCCATATTGTCATTGATTCTCCGCATGTTTCTCTGGTACAAATCGGCTTGGGATTCGATTCGCCTGTGTGTAATTTTGCTACCGATTAAGATTATTGTCTACCGAAGTGATATAGCAGTTTTTGACCCTATTTTTTACATTATTTATTGAATTTAATAATGTTCATTCTTATAATTCTAGTTTTATACCGCTTCCGTGATTATTAATTGATTGGTTTTTCTTGAAAACCAATTTTTGCGATTGAAAGCCTACATTGCGATGTAAATAAGAAGTACTTTTTTAATTTTTACGAAACTATGAGAATTTGCGTGGCTTTTCGTCTTTTATTATCTCGGAAAATTAGGCATGCACGAAAATGTCGAAGTACAGAAACATGGCACTGAAAAATAAGTGGTTCGGAATATATATTGAATATTTTTTGATAGCTGATGTTTTACAGTGCAAATCACATTAATCGTTAATTGAGTCTATTAATCTTTACTATCTTCAGTTTCTAATAATTATTATTCACAAATAATACGCTTTATTCTGAATGAATTACATCGCGAAATTGCACAACATACTGCGTGATTACACAATGTAATTATTGTTTTTATGTTGCAGGTATGAAAGTGTTTTGATACTTACGAACTGTTTTTAAACTTCAGTTTATATTCACGGTCGGTGCGAAAATACACGTCCTTTTTTTATTGAATTTTGAAGACTTCAAGTTACCGGACGAAGGTAACGCAAACCTGTATATCATTGCAGTATAACGTGATATAATTTCTCTATCAAGAATTGATATTGCCGATAAACAAGTACTTGTCGAGCTGTGGCATTATAGAGTTCTAAGTTTGTGGTGTAAGGTAAAATCTAACCGCGAATTATTGAACGGAATTCGTAGATTCTGCCCGTAAAAATATAGAAAATTTCAGAATAAAGCAGTGCCTTTTTTGGTTATTTAATGCAACATTCTTTATCAATAAATGCATGATAAGAGTTATCAGAACTGAAAATCTTCGGCCAAAAATATTTAAACTATTGAAAATTTTGTGACCTAAATTTGTCTATTTATAATGTATTTCCAACATCATATCTCTTATAGTGCGTGAAATAATTGAAAAGTAATCGAAATAAATATCATCGAAAGCGAATAATTCTTGTTCGTCTATTATATATTTTACGTAAAATATTCAGGTGGTTAAAAAGAACAAGCATCAACTTGTTGACCTTACTGTCTTCCGGTATTTAAAAACTCGAATGTATCGCTGATTGCACGAAACTAAGTATTTCTGTCATCAACGTGCCGTTATTAAAGTTCAGAATTTTCCTCGGGCTTTCTCATCGCTCTTTCGGGTAAAACGGTTCAAAGGCCTTTGTTTGTTCTCATACATATTTTCATATCATATTTACATATCAAAGAGGGCTTGGAATAATTAAAATTGTATATTCTTCCACGTGAAAATCTGGGAAATCTTTCAGGAATCTTTTGTAGAGAAAACGATTGAGTAGATAGTCTTCCAAGTGACGAGTAAAGCATGAGAAAAGGAAAAGCGTCCAATCGACTTGACCTTGCTTTTCGCTTAAACGCTTACATCAGTTTCTCAAGGCCAAAAGTTATTATGTTGCGCGTACGGTCTGAGAGGGTTGTTCAAAATTCGTATAATTTCAAGGGTAGTTTTAATTTCTATCTATCTTTCCGTATAAAACGTGCATGAGCACGCTCGCGAATACTCCAAAACGAACCTTGACTGACGAAGAGACTGCGCGATAAATATTAAAGCCCTCATATTGGCCATATCTCGCGTGTTTTACTCGCTAAAGTTGCACTATGTTTCGTGATAATGAGAATAATTATGACGCATGGTTTTCGATTCGGAGAAATTATTTCATAATCTAAGCAGTTCCGAAAAATGCAAAATTTTATAATTGATTCTCGGAATACACATCTTTTTTAGTACCCCAATGAAAATGTGATAAAATTATATCTTTTATCAATCATTCGTCGACTTAATCAATGTAACGATCCGTTTTTGGAATTAGTTCTTTGCCTTTTCGTTTAGGAAGCCCAGATAATTGGCGCGATAATGATGTGCGAGACTGGTAGGGTTTTATCGTATTATATGCGATCGTAACACATTGTGTGGGCCAATAGGGACATGGCCATTGTAATGCCAGCAACTCCGAGTTTGAGCCACCAGGAATTAGTGATTCTGTCAGCTGACCCAAGTGAGACGATCAGGCTATTACCGTTTGCGACAGATATGGTTGTTACTGCATTCCGTGGAACGTATAATCTTCCGTGAAACGTTTTACTGTTTCCAAGACAGATTATGCTATCAAAATAATTACGATGCTGCAAAATAACGCAGAGTTTTTATACGACGTCCTTTCCGGGATCATTTACCGCGGAGATATTACATTTTGAAATTCCAAAGTTTGAAAATTCCACTTTCAATTTGTTCTAGATATTGAAGGAATTGAGGCATGTGGAATTAATGTGATGAAAAAAATTTAACGATCTTTTTTACTTTCATCTTGCGGTACGATGTATTGATTGTTCCAACAGAGAGAACGGAGAATATATCTCTAAATGTAAAAAAGAAGACTGCGAAATTTAACTGCTTTTGGAAGAATACGCTTGCGTTTTTTATGGCCGTAACTTTTGATATAAAATTCTTGTTTGAACATTTATTTAAAATTTGAACTCTTATTCAGACATTGTAATTTTTATTTAGATCGAAATAGAAAAATCGTTCGAGATAGAAATATTCTACTGATCGTACTTTTATTGTTGCCATAATATAATCAAGATAAGGTCTTGTGACCCTTGTGAAATTTCGTGAAGGAACTTCATTATCAAGATTGCTACAATTATCCGCGGTACTTTATATAATTCAGTCCAATATATTAAACATTATCCGTTAAATTTATGAATGTTTGTTCTCATTATTCCAATTGCATTCCAGTTCCGTGATGAACATTTAGGAAAAATCGGTCCGATTATGATTGTTATAAGGTGAACGACGAAAATGAGGCCACGTGCTGATTGTCATGAGCAGTGAATTCTAATAAGCGTAATTAATTAGCGAGGGATCGATTTCTGTTTTCAGTAGAGTGTTAGTAATCGTGCATGAATCCGAAATTAACTGCATGTGCTGGTATTTCACATAATCATGGAATTCGATTGTACGGAAGTTTGCGAGAGATGCTTTTTCATTCAGATTTGTTGTTGAATACAAAGCGCTTTATGAATTAATTGGAAAGTGTAATGAATCGATCAACGGAATAATTTAAATCGATTTTATAACTCGCAAAGGAGAAAAGTTATGATACAAACATTTATAACGTTTTCAAGGCGAGGATATCGCAGTTTAGAAGATAGTTTTTCTTTGAGGAATTTCTTCTCAATGCATGTCTTGGCACTGTTCACGAAATATTGTCGTATATCTATCACTTAGATAAACGAGCGTCATTCTTTACTCTTCGCTTCGTCCTCTTCCGTTCCATTTTTTGTTTTCTTCGAATAAACCACGCTGCAGCTACTTACATGATAACCCTTTTATAAAAAAACAAACTGTGGCGAAATCATACGAAATTACAGCAAACATATTTTACGAAACAAAAATGCCTCGTGAATTAATACGTTTTTAGTTTTTGATTTGGAAAACCGCAATATCGGTAGAGCAACAATATTACAACAAAGATGTTTTTTGTGTCGTAATTTAATTGAACTTTACGTTTTGAAACTTATTTTAAAAAAGCGGAAATTATTGAGCTTGTGAGAACGTTTCAGTTTGTCTGACTACACAGTGCCTGTCACCACTAAGTGACTAATGGTCAGGACTAGACGTCTCCTTTACACTTGAGAATTTGCACGACATGATGAGACAGTGCTGTGAATAAAATGGATTCATTCCGCTACATTAGCTTTTGGTCTCCCACGATTATTGATTACAAAATTTATGTATCTTGGAACGCGAAATCATTATAATTCAAATTTCGTGTCACAGCAGCGCAGGGAGCTTCGTAAAAATGTCGACGAATCAAGAAAGATGGCCAGGAGCAGGGCCCGAAGAATTCAAATTCGAAAAGTTGAAATACGGAAATCAAAACATCTTATTTTCTAAAAAGCTGCAATTGCGCAAGCAAAATTGACGAACTGGCCAGTCACGGAAAGTAAATAGGTTGTATTTTTAGTTTGAGTTTACAAATCGCGCAATAATTCAGTAACTAATAAAAAATCAACGTCTTCGAAATACCAGATAATTTGTAGGTCACCTGTGAAAATAACTAATGCTGATCTTGCTCTAAAAAAGTGAAGTATGTGGTTCTTTTATAAGGCCAGCGAGATGCTTATTCTTTACTGAAAAAAATTGAAGTGAAATGGCATTGGTGCTTTTTTCCACGTATAAATGAAAAGGTGATTAAAGAAGGATTCGAGGCAGTTAAACTTTTTGTAACTGTGCGAACAAGTAAAAAGCAAAAACAACAAACAAGTGAATTGAAGAAGAGCTTGGTTGAAAATTTATGAATGAAAAATGAATAAAAAAACAAAAGCAAGCTAACGAAATCACGGCTCCGGAACAAAATAATGGAAGGCTCGTTGAGGATGAGAGAAGCCAAACAATGGGGTTAATAAAGTAGTTTTGGTGGGAGAAGAACGGGCGACATCAAACTAAGTTATTCCGGTGAAGTAAGATTAATTTCAAGGAGCCAGTCCTAGCAAAAGCTGTTTCAAATAGACATTTATTTTGTCAAGATCTTTGATTCGCGCTCTGACTTGCCTTCATAACTCTTAGATAATTGTTTTCAAAAATCCACCAGGATTCGTAATCTACTAATTCGATACATCGATTAATTGATGGAAAATAAAATAAATTGTGTTGTACGTTATGCAGAAAAATTTAACAAGGATAACTTTTATTCGAAATAAAATGGTCGCATTTCTTATGCTTGTTGTGTAGAATATTTAATACATGACTTCATCGTTCTCCGGCGTAATTAAAACCAAGCTTTTCTCGTTTGATAAAAAGGCTTAAATTCCGAGCAGTTTTCTCTTTATTTCAAAATCGAGCTCGTAATCTTCATTAAATTATAACTGTGCAAATGAAGAATTTCCGTTCCAATAAAATTAATTGAATTGAAAATCGCATCAATAAAATTGGAATAAAATTATATTAATAACTATTAATTTCATCAACAGACGAATTGTTCACGGGAGTAATTTAATTTCAGAAATTAATTGAACTGCGGGATCTTTCTGAATGCATAAAATTAATTAAAATGTTTATATGTATTCATTCAATGCAAATTTATAAATAGATTGCTTGCTACCTTTTTCCATGAGAAATAATCTCTCTCCATTAATCTTCTGAGCCGTATAATTTTAGGATAACAAGTTTCCGCCACCGTAAGGAATTTTGTGTTTACTTATTTTCTTGGATGATGAAGTTATTCAGAAAGTCTTGAAGCATCTCAATAAAATGAATCCTTTTGAGACAATATTATCTCGGACAGCAGCAGCTACGAAATGTAATTAAAAATTGCAAGGATCCACAGAATAATTTCTATTAGAAATTATTAATGTCCCCTTCTCGTAATAAGAGAGTACATTTTTTAATCTGAAATTTGATACAATTTCTGATGTTCCGATCGAATTTTCAACAAGATATTTCGGGATTAATGAGAAATTTGCTTTACTAGGGATTATAATTACACGAAGATTAATAAGGTATTTCCATGGGCCAAAAGCTCTCAGCACAAAATTCTTGATTATCAAAGTTTGCTTCGATACGTTGCCAAATTGCCTGAACCATGTATGCTAAAGATATATGGATTTGAGTCTATATATCACGAGTGACAAACTTGATATGCTTGATCTAAAAATGATAAACGCGTTTAGGTGACGTAACGACGTTGTTTGAGTTCGTTCGAGGGCCTCGAGGCATGCAACTCACATGCATTTAATTTAGAAGGAGATGATAACATTCAAAGCGCGTGAGACATCAATGTACCAACGTTATATTGTTGTTGGTTCTCAATAAACATGCAATATCCAACAATTTGTTCCGGGTTTGTTTGTTGTTTACACTGTAATTAATAAAAGTCATCTCGGGCACTGAAAAGTCGTTTGAATTTTTGTTCGTTTGATAAAAAACGAAAGTTTATACCAAAATCGTTGATTTCCATTCAGCCGAAACATAATAAAAAGCATTGTTACTTGGCGAAAAAATGTGGGAAACTTTTCCATTACTAAGGACTGAAGATATGCTAATTTTTTGTGAATCATTCTGAGTTGACTTGTGCAGATAAAAACTTTACACATTGATAAATAAATGGCATTGTGAACGAGTGATAAGAGTTTAATGTAAAAAAATTGTGCTATCTTTTGACATGCTTTCAAGATAATACTTCGTTTACGGGACGAAATCGATTTCGTGCGCCTTACGGAATTTCTTAAATCGAAAATACGGTAGTTATTAAATGATAAAAGGAAACGGGAGTTATCATAAAAAAAAGAAATTTCCATCGCGTTTCGAAATAAAAAACGCGGGTACTTTTTCATTATAATCCGTTTCCGGAATTAAAACTTCATCAAGCATAAAAGATGAATGCTATTCCACGGGAAATAAACAGATTTCAACTTACCTTGTTGAATTGTAAATCCTGTTTGAGAATGTTTACTGGCGCTGCTTCGTAAGTGAAAAGGAATCCCAGGATGGTTATAATGCAGGGCTCCCAGCAGGGAAATAAGGGTGGTCGTTAAGGCCTTACAACATGAACGTAGACATATATATTTCAGTTATATGCTCACATCGTTTTATTTCCTCCTTGTACTTTTTTCGTCTATAAAAGAAAACGAAGAAATAAAATTGAATCGACAAAGAACACAATAGTTGCTCGTTAGTGCACACTCTGTGTTTGCTGCATCGTTCTATTCGGCATGTTTGACCACTATTCACTCAAAATGGTTCGACGCTACACTATTCGCTTGAAGAGATCTCTGAGAACACGTATCGCTTTTCTAGCTCTAGACAGTGATCTAGCCATGACTTTCGAAGCTACGGAGATGACTGTATACAGTGTTGCACCGTCGCTTTATTTCAATTGCTCTTTTCGTTTTTCACGTCTCCTTTTCTTGCAAATTCTACGAATTGGAATTGAAAAATCATACTCCTTTCACAAGATTGCTGTAAAATGTTGCGTTTATTGTTGCGGTGGAATTTCCATGATTGCATCGTTTGGACCCGACGAGAAAATAAAAGGATGTTAAGGGAGTCTGATTTTACATTCGCAATTTAGGTATGATAGACGATCGAAAATTTCTTGATTTCAACATCAAGTTCTCAGATTATTGATGTTTTTGAGCAAATAATTTCTCTGCTTTAGTAATGAGATCATTAGTTAGGGAATGAGATTGAGGAGAGGGGCTGTTTGATTTTAATGATTGTTCAGTTTTATTCTCGCTGGGATAATTGTGGATTCCGCCCATGCGCTGTCAACGTGACACGATCTCAATAATCTAGAAACCTTGCTGTTGATTTTGACTGCGTGTAACGTCTGGTACATTCTAGATTGTCAACAGTTTCAGCGTTATGCACGAATTAAGTATCGATCTTAGTCAGGACCGTAGGGAGGATCGTTAGTTTTATTATTTCGGGAAACATTTATTGTGACGCAATTTTTTTATTTTCTGCGATTGAATAAAAAGGAAAATTCTTATCGAAGATAAGATTTTCATGGAACGAAGTCGGCTTTACTTTACTTATTTGTGGCCTTTCAGAGCGCACGAATTGAGTACAGTTCCTGACTTATTCATTCTCCCTAATGAATTATTGACATCACGTTTCTTAAATCAACCTTTTTACGGCAACAAAGGGTAGTTGCAATGATAAAAGTCGGATCGTATCCGCGTTACGGTCCTGACTGTTCTTATCGATTCGCCAGTTTTCACCAGCGACTGGTTTCGGATAATGAGTACTCGTTTGATTTTCTATTCAAGTACATTTTTTGGTTTTTGAAATCACTCTCAACGGAAGCCCCTTTTTTGTAACGTCGTCGCGTCAAACCGAAGTGTTACAAAAATAAACTATGTTTCGACGATCCAAAAAAATGCTGGTTTTAGAAAAATAAACGTTTGAACAAAAGCTTGTACGATGTACGTACGAGAGATAAAATGCGGCGGTTATAAAATAATTGTTCACATCTTTTCTTTCTATTACACGATAAAGCAGTATCAAGCCGTATGTACAATATTTTACAAGTCAAATTATACGATTAAAATATGTATAATATAAAATTCTATTCACATATTTTACAATTTAAAAAATATAAAGAGAGAACGCTGACAACGGAACGAAATTTATGACTAATTCCGACAAAATCTATAATTCAAAATGTCTTTTCGTGATTTACGTCGTGAATTCATGACGCGAAGTATGAATGATTTCAACGTGATCATAAATATAAGGTGAAGTTCTGCTCATTAGCGAAAGTTTCAGAGAGGGTAACGTCTGAAATTCGGCTATATTAATTATGAATGATTTTTTGAGGTGATATACACATTATAAAATTACTTTTCGTTGGATCCTATTAATTTGTATCACAATGTGATGAACGATTGTGCCATTCACGTGACTCAAGAATTTTTAACTGTTGTATTCTGTGTACATTTACATACATGATAAGTACTTACATTCATACGTTATCTTTTTTTTTACAAAAACAACAAGCTTCGCGCTATAGACAAGCATAAACAGTATTTACAGTCCATTTTGGATTATTGCTATAATACATATTGTACATGTCATTCTTCTTGCAATCTCACTCATTTTGATTCGATATTTACGAGATTTCTTAACGTTTTATAATACTTTCATGCCGCAGCTTTTCGTTTCGTCGAAAAATATTTTGTCCAAATTCAATAATACATCGAAAAATGCAATGTTGAAACACTCAAAATTGTGAAATTGCTTAAAGTATAGCCCAGTTTATGTCATGTTCATAGTGTCATTGTCATGAACTTTATCTATAAAACTGGGGATCAATTCAAAATTTAAAGTTTTTACTCTTTCATTTTTAATGACATAAAAAACAGAACAAAAATCATTTCATAAAATTGTTAGTGGTGCCGTAATTTCGGACACATTGCCATAAACTGTGACAAGATTTGTGATGCAATTTAATCTAACTTGACGATAAAATTTTACATCGAACATCTCCTCCGCGTAAAAAATTACAGCGTGGAATAAAACATACCAAAAGACCCTGATTGAATTTTTTTCGAAACCAGGTACCGCGTAATTCGAGTTTCCATTTGACATTGCACGTTCTGAAAATGCATCGTTTCGACAAAAATATTTTTCGATGTTTCTTCGAGAGTAACAAAACGACGAAAACGACCCTCGCAATCGAAGACGCTGTGATCAGCAATAGGAGAGTGAATAATTCGAAATACTCAGCGACTCAAAGCCTCGTTTCTGCGCGGGCCGTTCTCTACGTAACGATTTTTAATTCCTCGCTCGACTCTCACAGTTACTCTCCCTGTTTCCATTTTTCATGTCTTATTATCTCTTCGATATGCAAGGATGAAGACTTCCTTGCAGTTAAACTTCATTCACCAAGTGTCAGATCGCTATTTTTTCTTTTTAGATTTCTAGGGCGTCTAATCAACATCGCGGTATCATACATGTTTCTATTTTCTACGTCTCGGAACTTATTTACACTGCTGATTCTCCTCGGCGAGAGAATCGATAAATCACATTTCGCTCTTGTCTCCTCCTTCGTCGCTTGATAACTTTGACGGTTCTTCGTTGTTTCCGGAAAGAGATTATGCGTCTCGCGATTTTAGACTCATAATACCATTTCTCGATTCTTTGATATTGACTCAATATTATTAGCCTAGGTTTTTATCTTCATTTTTCCGTGCAAGCACTGTTTGTTATCTCTGTTTTACAGATTCCTCTCATTGATTACAAACAATGCCATGTTTCTAAAGAATAACATTGATAAGAGACTAATATTGTCTTTCGATTCGAATTTCCATTAAACAGAAATCGATTTGATTCGAATATGCGTTGAAAACATTAATGAAATATCAAAGATGAGTTCAGAACCGTTTATTATTCTTCATAAATAAGACTCACGTATTCGATACGTAGACTAATAATATCAGTTCAATTTACATGAGAATTCCTTCAAAAGATTAATTTGGCGTTGGAATAATGATGTTAATTTTGTTGGATAAACGAACGTAATACTTACATTGTGCGCGCGACTAGATTTTTATTTCGTTTTCTTTGGTATTCTAGCTATGACAAATAAGTCGCGCCTTAGCCAATTACGGCTTTTTTGTTTTCTTCGCATGATTAAACTAAGAATTTCGTTCAGCGCGAAAAAAGCAGATTATTAGGTGAATGTTATAAACCGGACAACAGCATGTTGAATTGTTTTTACTTGAACGTAAAGGACAATAAACAAATTTGCCCACAAGTGATGAAGAAATTCGCAAAAACGCTGTGGAAGAAAACAGCGTTACGTAGTTCGCTTCAATTTTGCATTTTTTGTAATAATCTGGAATAAAAGTTACGCCTGAAACACATTATTGAGGTAATATAAAAAAAGATTATTACATCGTAATGACCACATAAAACGAGATCGTTGGAAAGGGTAAATGATGTTAAATGCGAATGCGGGTGGAAATCCACGAATACAATAGTATTGACAAGAATTTATAGCCTGAAATCGAGCGAAAATATTTCACCCTATGATTGCTTTTTATCGCTATTTTTCAACATTTCTTTCGAAGGAAATGGAATTAAAATGATGATCAACTTCTGGAATAATGGCTGACATTTGCACGCAATTTTTGATTTGTAGATGTTCAAGTTCACGCGGCATATTCGTTGAATTGATTTATCGTGTAATTTAGTATTCAAATTATGAAAAATATTACTCATTTTGTCATCTACGGAAATGCCATATTGAAACGTTAAGCTGCTCTGTCAATTTTGAAAAGCGCGATCGACTTTTGATTGGCGACGCTCGTATCTCGTTTTACGCGCATTCCAATTTAGCGATAGTCGCCTTCAGGCGCGTTTGAAAAGGATTGAATTTTGAATAATTTAAATTCTAGTAATACATTCCGCTATAAAATGCTCAACTATCATTTTCCAGCATATGCTGGAATCAATGGTAGTTTTCAACATGAAATTGCGCCATCTATAATACATGTTATTTAACGTTGTTTGATATGGGATTAACATAAAGTTATGTTAATCCAACGTTCTCTTTTCTTCGAATGCAAAACCCATCGACCGCACATTACTCGAGCTAGAAACACAGAATGCTCAACGCGAGATATGCCATTCAATGCTCAAATGTATAATTCCTTATAAATAATACGGCAAGAATTGTTAGCTATGTGATGCTGGGTTCTGACACAAGCTGCATATTTTATTCGCAATGAGTACCATTCATACCCAAAACATTGACTCGCAGAGTAATGTCTACAGTTCGAGAAGTGAGAAAAAATGCCAAATTTGCGAATGCGCGAAATCGTGGAATATCTCGGGCAAAGAAACGTGCATTTAAATGTTGTCGGTAGAAAAACCCAATTCACGTGATGGGATATTGAAAGGATTTTTCTCAAATCCCACAGGCGAGTATTCTATAAATGCCTGGAAGCTAAGCCGAGTTTAAGCTTAAAATGGAACAATGCACTGCTCAAAATTTGGTACCAAGTATTTACTTTGACTGAATAAAACAATTCTCAAGCAGTCTTTCACTTGTTGAGGTTTCTTTTCGTGGTATATAGGTCAGTGGCAGATTCGCGGGCATCACTTTCATGAGGCTCATCATAAGAAAGAAAGAACAAAAAAACACGACGTAAAGTTACTTCTTATTAGAGTTAAGTTCCACTGGAATATTGCGATCAATATGTGCGTTAGTTCAAATGAGAGTTTCCCCGAAATAGAATCTTGCGACATTAGCAATTGTAATTTGGAAAATTTTCTTCTCTAGTCTCCTCGTTTTATGCAAAACCAAGTGATTCAGTGATCCAGGCTTCAAACAGCGGCGAGTTCATGCAATTAGTTGCATTTCGAAGTCGTTAATCTTCCATTCTTTCGCCGCTAGTTTTCCACGCGAATACGTCACTGATGATTAATGACATTCGGAACGATTCTGAGCAGCCCAAGCTCGAATATTTCTCCGTCCGGGTATCAACTTGTGAAAATGAAATATCTTAAAGATTTTCATACGTTTCCTCCTGAATTTCTTCAAGAGGTGTGAAGCTCGGTCTTCTTTTTCTTCTAGTCGGGTGAAGAGGAGCCGCTTCCAATTCTCTCAATGATTGTTTCGGTATATCCTGAAATGAAGTTTCCGTTAGGCCATCGTTTGTACGGGACCTAGAACTTCCATTTAACGGAGTGACTTCGGAGGAAGTCGCTTCGCACGAGTACTTGAAAACGAAATCAAGCTGATCTGTACGGTCATTCATCGGGTTGAGTTCCACATCTGTGATATCTTCAGTTGACGTCTGTATTTGCGCGGAACATTCGATTCTTTCCGCCGCAAAGCAGTGAGGAGTTCTGTCGCGATCATTATATCGCGACGATCTGACGCGCTACACAAACTGCGAAGGCGTTTTCCAACAATTTTCACAGCAGGGCATCACGCTTTTCAAAGTGTCTTTGAAGGCTTCACGGAAGTCTCGGTTAAAATAAGCGTAAATCAATGGATTCAATGCACTGTTGAAGTAGCCGATCCAAAATAACACAGAAACTACGGCGTCTGGAAAGGAACACGCGTCACCACACAACGAGGCTGTAACGTACCTGAAAAAACAACGTTTTCTTATTAATTTTATGTCTTCTTCATCCTTTCAGAAAGACTCGAGACATTGCCGTGTCTTCATTAGAGACCCTTCGTTAGTGAAAACTCTTTTCAGAAGCAAAGCATGTATAGTTACAGTTACTAAGGTTTTTAAATCTGGACAAAGTATCTGGAATCGAATCATATATTATTTACGCGATTCGAGTATTTTAATTTGGCTCAAGTGAAGTCACTTGTTTGTCAATGATGCTTTGTAATTTAACTAGCTAATTGAAGGTAGTTAACAGCACTATTCACTTAAAATAAGTGTACTGTTTACAAAGCAAGCACTTAGAAAAGTCCATAGTACGACATGAAACGCTTGAAAGCATTTAAATGATACTTTGAAATGTGGAATTTTATAGAATAATTAGACGAATGGTTAATCTATAACAAGAAAAGTTTTACAATAAATCGATATCGCTCCGTACCTGACGCGAGTCTGGGAACAGTGGCGCTTATCATGGTATCGCGACAGTCGCATATTAATTAAGTTACGGCTCATGGGATGTTGAACATACGTATGGAGCGTCTCAAAAGTGTGTCAAAGCAATGAAACCGAACAGTAATTTAAAACGCCATGTTTATCTGCTACGGGCGCGTCAAGTATCGAAGGAAATAAAGTTATTCCGTGCTTTCAATTAGGGAATTTCACATTTAGCACCGAACGCTTGCAGTTATTGATGCGTTCATTAAAATTGAAATTGTAGAGTAATGAAACATTTTCGCGCTTCTGGCTGCTCATTTTTAACAAGATTCGGCTTCTCTCATTGAGCGATGGATTGTTTTTTGAAGGCTTCATAACGATTCTCTTTGCACATGGAATTTTACAACTTTTCGAAGAATTTTGGAATAAATGTAATGGAATTTGCATATTTGATGAATTAATAACACTCTGCAAAATTGTTCCTGTAGGCGAAGATATGGTACGAAAAAAGCCTGAAAATACCGCAGGAAATGTGAATTCTTTTCCTCGGGGGCGGTCTTGCATTATTTGCTATAGAATCCATGGTATTCCAAGAGCTCTAACTTTAACCTTTACGCCCAAACGGCTGTGGTTCTACAGCGACGTTCAAGTCTGACAAAAGCTCTGTGTAAATCTCGAAGCTTGCGCGTGTCGTTTTTCATATAAATTAAACATGAGCGTCTTTCGTACTGGAAGCACAATTTCAAGAGTGCTGCAACGTTCAGGCCATTCATCGTTCTTGTAGTTGTTAATGACTATAAATTTCTGGACTTTGTGATGCATTTTTTAAAATTGTGGAGGCTTGCTGTAAACGCTTGGAACAGAACAAGATTTTCATAATTTTTGTTGCGAAATGATAGTAAAATCGTGCGTCAAGCTTGGAAGTTACAAGTCTGCGGATTTCGTGAATTTGTAAATAATACTTCTAAAATATGAATATCGAGGCCAAAGTTTCTCTCTACTGCTTTCAACGGACCGTATTGAAGATTTTATCAACACGACGAAAATTTTGGTCCAGGGTGTTTTTCCCGGGAAATGGCACTCGGTTCTGAACGAAGATATTAATTTTTATCGATCTATTATGCTCAGAAAAGTTACATACTTACTTATTTAAATTCTATTGAAATGGAGAGGAAAGTTTCATCCAACAAATTTTGATAAGAAACGATGGCTTTATCCGTGGAAGAAATTTGCGTCAAATTTATTTTTCATGAATATATTTTCTAACCGTTTATTAGTTTGCAAATATTCACGTGAGTTTTAGTGCTCGAGATTATTCTGACAGATACTGAATTAATCCAAAGTTTGTTAACTGTCCTCAAATCCCGCTCAAACTTTTAATTTCATTCGTGTAGTTTGGAGGGATTACAAAAATTTTATAAATTGAAATTCCAATT
>JABFQM010000844.1:0-27935 GCA_022816865.1 Zelostemma sp. ZL-2020
CAAATTCGTCCCGTAGGTCCGCTTCTTTTCGCCCAGACTTCCGGCCGCTATGGGATACTTGCTGTTCGTCAAGCCCGTGATCACCATTACCGTTACGAAATTCGCATCGTAGTCGAGGCTGTTCTGCAAAGCTGCTACGCGGTACTCCTCCGTTTCGATATTCACCTCTGTGAATATTACATCCAATATGCCGTCTTGATAGAAGTCGTAGAAGACGGCCATTACGCTGTTGTTGGTGAATGGACTAAGCGCGTCCCATCTCACTTGGAAAGTACGAGTGAAATTGCCACACGTGTTGCATTCCACGTTCTCTAGAAGAAACGAGCGGATTCGCGTTTTGCTGGCGACCAGAGTTGCCAGCAAGTCCGGGAAACCGTCCATATTAAAGTCGCCACCTCGAAGAGTTATCGTGTCCATGTAAGCGCCGCCATTCATATTCGAGAAGCCCCACTGAACGCCACTCGGATCCCGGAAGTTCATCGGTAGATTGTACCAAACATTCTCCGAGTATACCATGATGGTGATGTTTTTACAATTATCCGCGTCCACCGACCAACAAACAGGTAAAACGAGGTCGATTTTGCCTTTTATTTCGACGTCCATGAACAAAGATTGTCCGACTTCCAAGTCAGGTTTCGGCAGATCGATTTTACTGTGGTATTTGAAGCCGTCTTCCACTCCAAGCCAAATTTCAAAGTACTTTTTCGTCGATACGACGAGATCCGGTTGTCGTATCGACAAAAGTCGATCGGATTCGTCGTCCAGGCTCAGATCCAAGAACGCATTGGAATGAGGTATCCTTATCGGCAATAATGCGTCTAGTTCATCAGGTTTTGTCATGTAGTAACGTTGGGGATCCATGCGCTTGTTATTGAACACCCAAAATGTTCTCTTTCTGTTCTCGTCCAGCCCAAATAAATCGATGATCATATCTTGATTATAATCTAAGAAAAATACAGAAATTAGCGGACATGTTCCCAACTAAAAATGGTATAAAAACGGTATCATTACCTAGTGCCAGTGGCTGTCCCGTCATCGATATCTCGATGTCCGATTTGCAATTCAATCGATCGCTTTCGCCCCACAAAATATGAGCCGTAGTTTTTTTCGAAGTTGTATTAATCGTAGTGACCAACACGTCCATAAAGACGTCGCCGTCAAAATCTCCAGGGACGACGCTGCTTATTTTTTCGCTAAAGTGACAAGTTAGATTGTTTCCCTTGCGAAGCAACGGTTCTTGTTCGTAGGCTAAGATAATCTCCATGGTCATCGAATTATTTCGCAGTACAAAAATGTCGGTTAGAGCATCCGAGTTAAAGTCCCCGAAAGCAGCGGGCAGGATATTTCTCATATTGCCAAATGCTTCCATCGTTATGTCCTTGCTGCTACTCGCCACCACAAGGATGGCAAAGTAGAAAAAGTACCCCCAGTAACTCATTTTTCCGTTACATGTTCCACTGAAACAATTTCAAGAAAATCTCAAAAACGTGCTTTACGCTACATCGAACATTCCTTCGTCGCCAACTAGTGTAATTCATTTTGCAATTCTGCCAAAACGTTTTCCGTCGATGTGAATGACGGTGAAATATCGGAACATGATAACAAATAAAGGATTTCGCGTGTGAATCATTAACAGATTAGGGAAAAAGAAATGATGTCACAATTTGTACGTCAAATACATACGCGGGAATCCGTGATAACAGCGCTTCCGTGTCTCCTTATGCAGTATAACCCTTCGCAATTATCGTCTTCTTAATTTTTTGCGTAAATACTCGATGGTGTTTGGTACTTGACGAGATTATCTTCCTGTCATTTGTATCATTAAATCACTACCCGACGATCGTTGTAATTGTTTCACCACCAATAGCCAATAGCCAATAGCCATCAGCAGCAGCTGGAAGATTTTCCATCTCACTTTACTCGCGCGAAAAAGCGAGATGGAAAGAGAGATGGGTTCGATGTCAAATATTGAGTCAAATGAAGTACTTTCGTTGATCCTTGTTACAGTAAAATATTTTTAAAATGATCGTAATTCGATAGAAAATTTTTCCCCGTTTGTAGTCGTCATAATCCTTATCGCTAATTACAAATGGGATAAAATCTAGTTGGCTTACAGTTACTTGTTCGACTCAAGTTGGAATTTCCCAAAACACGTGGGCCGTGTGTCGTCACTGTCGTCGTCTGTGTGTACGTTGTGAAGCATACAAAATGTCAAGAATTATTGTTAAAAATTTGCCGAAGAATGTGAGTGCATATTTTTTACCTTACCATGACTTTGTTACGTTTGAAAATCTTACGAAAGTTGGAAAGAGAATTTTCCTTGTTGATTCAAACTTAACCTAGTTTAGAATCGACCGCAAACATTTCAATGAAACTTTGTTTTTATCATGATTTATAGGTCACGAATGATAAAATCAAAGACATTTTCAGTGAAAAAGGGTTGGTAACGGACGTTCAGCTGAAATACACGAAAGATGGACTGTTTCGTCGCTTTGGTTTTGTCGGTTACAAGACCGAAAAAGAAGCCCAAGCTGCAGTTTTGCATTTCGATAAGGCCTGCATTGAAACTTGCAGAATATCCGCCGAAATATGTGCCGGATTAGGTAAGGATTTTTTTTTCGTCAATAATTTCAGTTCATAATTACGAATTATTTTTCAGGCGAAGTTTCAAAATCTAAATCTTCATCGAAGAAGCATTCGACGGAAGAAGACATTGAAAAGATTCCTAAACCGAAGACTAAAGGAAAAGACAATGAAGCTGACACCAAAAAGAAAAAAAAAAACAAGTCTCAAATTGAAACTCTTCTGGAAAAAGTATTTTACAATTCCATAGTGCAAGCATCTTTTAAATTACATGTAACCAAGATCCACATTTGTCTCAATCTTTTCAGCATCAAAATGATCCCTTACTAAAAGAATTTCTGGAAGGTCACATTGGATCTGGAAAAGAAAAACAGTCCTGGAGTAATGACATTTCTGGAGCCAATGACAAAAGTAAATCTTTTGAAAATGACGAAGATGACAATGACGTAGAAGAAGAAGAAGAAGAAGAAGAAGAAGAAGTTTTGGATGATAAAGACGAGACTGGCGAAAAAGTAAAAATAGCGAAAGAAAAAATTTCCGACCTCGAGTACATGAAACAGCTGAAGAAAAAGACATCGGGTGAAGCGGAAACCGTAAAATGCAAGACAGAGGGAGAAGAACATGGGCCTTTGAAATTTTTCACTGTAAAGATGCATGGTTTGGGATATAATCATAAAAAGAAGCATATCAAGATATTTTTTCGCCCTCTTAAACCGAAATCTATTCGAGTACCACCGAAAATCAAAGGTATTGCTTACGTTGGTTTTAAGACTGAGAAGCTCATGAAGCAAGCGCTAAACAAGGACAAAAGTTTTCTCGGTTAGTAACTTTTACGTTTCATTCCCCGTATAATTGAAAATTGAAATTTTACATGTCTCATAAATGAAAATTGCAGATGGTAAGCAAATACTCATTACAAAGTACAACAAGAAAGAAGCTGGAGCCAAAAAAGAAGAAAATCAAAAGCCCAACTCAAAGTGGAAGGAACAAGAAGAAGCTCTAAAAGAGGAAGAAAGGATTGCCGAATCTGGGAGAATATTTCTTCGAAATTTAACTTATTCCGTTACCGAAGACGATATCACAAAATTATTTCAAACATATGGTAGAAGATAAATTTTGTAAAACTAGAATTACGTTGGGCAAACATGTCCTTAATCATGGTGTATTTGCAGGTCCTTTATCAGAAGTGAATATACCGATAGACCGAGACACAAGGAAATCGAAAGGCTTTGGTACAGTCATGTTTTTGATGCCAGAACACGCGGTGAAAGCGTTCTCCGAACTCGACGGCACAGCTTTCAATGGGAGGATGCTCCATTTGTTGCCTGGAAAGTCGAAAGTTACCGTTGCTGATTTGTTGGAACAAGGTTTTTGAAACATGATAATTGACAACAAAATTTTTATTATATGACTGGAAATTTTGTTGTAGACGGTTTGAGTTTCAAGCAGAAAAAAGAATTGAAGGCCAAAGCTGCCGCTGGTTCTTCGCACAATTGGAACACGCTTTTCCTGGGACACGACGCGGTTGCTGAAACAATAGCCTCCAAGTACAATATGTCAAAGGAACAAGTATGGCAAATGAAGAATTTAAAAGAATTCAATTCGTTAAAATTAATACTGAAATGTAAATCAGGTTTTGCAAGACAATGCTGGGAATTCGAGCGTTGCCGTTAGGCTGGCACTGGGAGAAACCCAAGTGGTTCAAGAAACGCAAAAATTCTTAGAGGACAATGGAGTTCGCTTGGAAGCATTTAACAAGGTTTGATAAACTGTTTATAAAATTACCAAGTAAGTTTTACTTGATGTACTATTGCTGTATTTTTTAACAGCCGTCAAAAACTAGATCAAAGACCGTGATTCTCGTGAAGAATTTGCCAGCTGAAACGAAGGTTAAGGAAATTCGAGAAATGTTCGCGAGACATGGGGAAATCGCCAGGACTCTTTTACCTCCATCGGGTATCACCGGTAAAAAATACACATTTCATACGTTCAGTTTTTTTGGGTAAATTTATGAAATATCACGATTGATTATCTCTTTGTTTACGCAGCGCTGGTAGAATTCATCGAACCTTCGGAAGCACGCAAAGCCTTTGTGAAACTGGCCTATACCAAATTCAAAAATTTACCTTTGTATTTGGAATGGGCTCCGGATAATACTTTTGCCTCGCCTCCGACTGAAGCGCATAAAAAGCAATTCCAAAATGAAGGACATGCAGAAAACAAAGTGAAAAATGAGCAGGAAACAAAGGAAGAAGAGAGCGATGAAGAGGACGATGAACCCGAAGAGGACACGACTCTTTTCGTGAAAAATCTCGACTTTTCAACGACAGAAAAGGAACTGCAAAAGGTTTCATTTGCTTGAAAAAATTATCGCTCATTTTTGTTCAGTTCAAACGTTTAAAAACATAAATTTCTCATTCGTTTTTTGACAGTATTTCGAAAAATGTGGAAAGTTGCATTACGCCAACATACCAATGACATTGGACAAAAAAAATCCGGGTAAAAAACTGTCGGCAGGTTACGGATTCGTGAGGTACAAATTGAAAGCCCACGCAGATCGCGCTCTTAAAGAACTTCAGTTGACTACGTTACAAGGCAAAACTCTGGAACTGAAGAGATCCGAGAGAACTTTACAGTACGTATGCAAAAAATGAACTTTGACTCGTGTAAGAATGAAAATAATAAATTACATGTTTTCAGGTCCGATGTAAAGTCGACGAGGAAAAGTACAAAAGAGACGCAACAAACAGGGTCGAAGATACTCGTACGAAATATACCGTTTCAGGCAACGATAAAGGAAGTTACGGAATTGTTCAAGTGAGATTTTCTCTTCAGCCACGCGAATTTTTCGGTATTTCGATTAATTACAAATTAACAAATTTCTAGGGCCTTTGGAGAACTCAAAGGCGTGAGACTGCCAAAAAAATTGGTTGGCGTCGAAAAACATAAAGGTTTTGGATTCGTGGAATACCATACGAAGAAAGAAGCCAAAGTAAGCAATTATCGGATATACGTTTTTCTTTTCTAGTTTAGTAATTGTTTTTCATAATAATTGTTCATTGGATTTCAGAGAGCGTTCAAAGCATTGAGTCAAAGTACTCATTTGTATGGACGTCGATTGGTTTTGGAATGGGCCCAAGCCGAGGAAGGCGTCGAAGAAATTAGAAAACGAACGGCGAAACACTTTCACGATGGTAAAGAAATTCTGAATCTTTGCTCCTTTTAAAACATTAATACAAATCTTTATTCTTCTAGACGAAAGCAGTAGTAAACGATTTCGAAAATCCGTTTTGGGTGCTGAAACAGTGGGTCTCGAGGCGGATTAAGTTTCATTCTGGAAACGTAAATTTCACCGCGTATAAAAGGAGTGTAGAAATAGTTTTTCATACTTCGCACCATCAGTTTTATTATCCGTAAAGAATACATCAAACGTTCGAACGTTATTTTTACATCTTTTCATTTGTTTGCTCGTTGGAGAAAAAAAATATTGAATGAAAAAGCAATGTCGAAGCGACTATTATTTCTAACTTGAAAAAAGAAAAAGGAAAAATTGAAAGAATAAAATGACATAAAACGTAACAATATAAATATCAAAGACAAACAAAGATAATTAAATTGCAGAATGTAACATAATATTCCACGCCATTTTTAAGTTACTAATTGCCATTAGTATTCCATAGGGATCACAGTTTCATGTTTTAAGCTCGATTAGATTAGCGTGCAGAAATGAATTCTCCAATTCAGATAATATCTTCTGTAAACTTTGCCATTTTTGAGAACTCGATTACAAGATTTATCAATTATTTGATAATCAAGAATGTCCGCCAATATACAAATCGCAATCGAATTATTAAGACGCGTTCGCAAGGGTACAAACTTTTTGACAGAGTACCGAACTCTCGTGTGATTAAAAACGTAAACGTCCCGACTTTTGCTAACCGTTTTTCTCTCCATCAGTATTCGAAAACGATACGCCGGACATCGGTAAAAGACGCGTGACATCACACCACTTCCTCCGAAGCTGCCAAAAAATGCTAATCGTCTTAAAACAGGATAAAACAATTACTCGTCGCTATCACGTGTGGAGGTTTTTTCCTTTTCTTCGGTAGCGCTCTTCTAGGTATCCAGGAATCTGAAAAAAAGCACGAGAAGATAATTATTTGTCGAAGATATTTATGCGGTATTCAACTTTGATCTTGAACGAATGCTCCCCCTGCGGGTAAGTGGAAAAAAATATGCGAGTCTATTTATTTGTCGAGATCGAATGTCGGGTCTGAAATAACAAGTCAGGAGCAGTGTGCAATTTGCTTGTTATTATTGTTACAACATTTTGTTCGAGTAGTAATTGTTGACTTAACTTTGGAAGGTACTTTCTGCCAAATAATCCTCATTTTTTTGTTGAAAATCACTTTACCGGATTTCTCGTACTCTTATATTAATTTGTATTCAAATATATAAGTTCGAATGAAATTAACTTGATTAAAATTAATTGCCAAGTCAATTGAAGGATGTTATTAACATTTTGCGTAGCTGAATCCTATTTTAGGGCACCTTGAACAGAGTGGGTTGAAAGAATTCTTTTCAATTTAGCCTTTAATTTGTATTCGTATTTGGCAGATTGTCAGTTCAAAGCGCCCTACAACAGAATTTCACTTTTTTCATCGACATATTTTTGATTCAATTTATTGAATAATACACAATTTTCCATAAGACATAGTACCATCGAATTGAAATCGATTTTCAACTTCTAGCCATCATTTTTTGAGTAAAAACAAAAATACATCAAAATAAGGATTTCCTATTCCCGACTATGCTTCTTTTATTTTCCATTTTTGTAAAATGTTCAGCGATACAAATGTCACGTTTGGTAAAAATGCGGTATAAATGCAAAGCATGGAAAATTAAAAATATAAAAAGTATATCAAAATTCACCGGAAATCATATAGGAACAGCAATTCTTTGGAGAAAGAAAATTACAATTTAATTCCAAGTACCTTTGGCTTTGGTCGATGAGTGTCTACGGCATCTATAGGTAATCGAATATTCTCCACCTTGCAGCCATAGGCGACCGGTGTCAACTTCATGATTGTATGCAGCGGCACGTGCAAATACGGCAATTCGTCTAAAAAATAATAATTTTCGCGTCACAAAAGAGGAAAAAAATGCTGTTGCAAAAGTCGAGAGAACCGTGGAAATGCACCTGCGCTCTTGTCCAAGAAATAGGCAAGCAAGCAGCGTAAAACGGCCTGATGGCTAACCACCAAAACATTGCCTTGTCGCTCGAGTTCCATGATCACTGGTTCCAGCCTGGCAACTAAATCCTCGTAACTTTCGCCCCTGGGATATCGATAAGAAAATTTGTTCTGATCCCGCGCCGCGAAATCAGTCGGAGACTTTTCCTCGATTTCTTCGTACGTCATTTCTTCGCAAATGCCCTGAAACATTTGCACAAGTTAGGAATGGCGCGTCCGAGTATCGGTAACTCTATCTATCTATCTATTTCCTTACAGCGTCTATTTCATTCAGGGCTTTCCATCTTTCTTGCGGGGCTTTCACGTTGGTGGCCGTTTGTATGGTCCGTTTCAACCAGCTCGTCCAGACCCGAAGACCCTGTCAAAGTAAAGAGTCAAAGTAAAAAGGGGAAAAAAGAAAGAGGGCTACACAATAAGAGTAGTAACCTGTATGTCTTGCTCGGCTATGTAATCTCCTAGAGCCTTGGCGTATTGATAACCCCGTTCGCTAAGATCGGAATCGCCGCCGATTCTACCGTCCAGGTTCATTAAACTTTCTCCGTGTCTGGTGAGGTAAATCGTACGGGGCACGATGTGTATATTCATCAAATAATACACTATCCTACTCTGTATGTGGCCCTCGTGCTTGTGCACCAACACCTTCTCCCCCGTGTTGTAGATCTTCATAAACGACAAGTCACTCTCGCAATTCTCATCCAGAGGCTGATACTTTTCTTGATAATGCTCTATACGTTGCATGAAATCTTGGAGAACCTCTTCCTTGTTCATATTCGCGTAATCGGGACTGCTCACCTTGACCTGCAAATTTTTTCCTTTATATTAGAAACGGAAAATACAAAAATTAACGGAATCGCGAGATTTACCTCCATGATATTTTGCTCGACTATTTCAGGGTCGTTGCAAACGGACTCTACGAAGAAAAGCTTGAAGCCCATTTTCTTGACAACAATGTCGCAGATCATTTGCCGCCTCTCGACCGTGGAATTCGTGGCGTCGAACACGGCGACTTCCCCATCGCCGGACTCCAGCCACTGGCAAACGTCGTTGAGCGCGTCCACGGCGCATTGGGTCCTTATTGCCATGGCTTTGATGTTGTCCGGGCGAAAAAAATCGTGGCATTGATAGGCCGTGGTCGCGTGCCTTCGGTATTCGCCCAAATTGAACACTTTTGTGTTGATGCCGATCCAGTTGAGGTACCTGCATAGCTTCTTCGAGATGTAAGTCTTCCCTCTCGCCGGCAATCCTACCATCGCTATCACATGAGCTTTATTTACAAAGTTGGCACGTTCCCCTGCAAACATTTTAATTTTCATTACGTGCTCGCAAATAGAAAATGTATCTTATCTTTCCTTATCCTTATCCCACATTTTAATTACGTTTCAACAACGTTGTTGTCTGGAAATCCATGAAAACGAGAAGAAAAACCTTGAGTTAATCAAGTTTTTTTTATTGTTTGCAATGAAATATTTTTAAGAAAAATTTGGAAATTCGAGTCTTGAGATATGGCGAGGTTCGAATTACAATAACGAGTGATAAATAAGTCAAGTTCGATTTATTTCTATTTTTTTTTCAATTATTGTTTTCCAAATTTTTGACAAAATCGCTGTGGACTTTGAGACAGCTGATAACGACGACAATCGGAAAAGCCGTCGGGTATAGGCAATTTTTAAGTGCGCACTTCTTTTAGGTTAGGTTATATGCGACAAAATTCGTGAATATGAAAAGGAAAAAATGTTCCTTCGGATGAAAATTGTGGAAAAAATCATTGCACTCACCCCGAATGGGGAAAGGTTTCGTTTGGATGGTGTCCGAGGTTGGTGGCGTGTAATGCATTTTGATTTTCGAATCGGTCATGGCACCAAAACTCCCAACCAGCTAGTATTCTTGAAAAACGGAAGAACGAAACAACGATACTCGATACGTCTTCGAATTGGATTTTATTTGGAAAGATTTCAAGCGAGGCGCTTTATCTTCACGGTTTCACAACGCGAGTTTATCTGTTCAAACTTGTACGCACACTGATTACAAGTTCATCCGATATGAAAGTAAATCGAAGCGTAGAATCAAGGCCATATTTGAATTTTTTTGCGTGCCTATAGAGTATCATACGTGCGCGTGCACATAGACAATTGATAGCTAGTGTCGACTGTCGAAGGAAGGAAAACGCGAGATATTAAAAATACATTGTTTTAACGCGTCAAGAGCACGCGCCTTGTGCACGAGGGAGGGAACACGATTTCGGGCAATGACGACTTTTGAATTTTTCGCTCCGTTGGTTATACCAGTTATAACTGTCCCTGTTATCGCTGATATCAGACATGTACGATACGGGCAATAAAACTAATTATGCTTTGATAATCCTCTCTCGGAAGGTAAAAGTAGACCCGTATATCTCGAGTAGTGGACTTGAAAATAGAAATCACCCTCTCAAATGTAGCGAAATAATGGCGCCTGTTTGCAAACGTAGCCGCGGGTGAAGTTTACGGTTGCGACATTTGAGGTAGTTGGTCTCGATCGCTGACTTAATTATTGTTCGTCATTAAAACAGAAATTGTTTTTACCGGGATAGCGAGTTCGTTATCTTTTTCTAACGTTCGAAATTTCAAGAGATGAAAAATTTTAGAATTGCACATTTTGCGTGGTACAAATAATATTAATTCACGAGTTCAAACGAATGAGGATATTATATAGGCAATCGATAAAAGTAGAAGGAATTTTAAAAAAATTGAACGCGCGCGCGCGCGCGACAGTCGAAAGAAGGAGAAGAATAAAAATAAGAGAGAGAGCACAGACGAAGAAGCAGCAGACGACGAGGGAGGAACTGTTCCCGCGAATTCGCTATCAACTATTTACACGGTCTATCAAAAATAGCCGCGAGTTCGACGCGAATCGCTCGATTTGTTCACACGATATGGACGAAATGAAAGTGCTGCAAATGGACAATTGACTCTTGACCTTACATTCACATTAGAATGAAAAGTCCTTCGTTAAAAGACACGTCGAGGAGGGAAATATTTGTGCTGTTTGTGCGGAATTTATAGGGATGGTATCTTCGCCAACAAACGAAATTCAAGACAAAAAACAGTCGCCGCGTAGTCACATAAATACGCAAATCAAAGACAAGCGTTCGCGTGAGTTGTTTAACGTTTTTTCCTGCAACATCGCTATCTATATACATCGATAAACATAACCTGACTTTTTCTTTTTCGCGATCTGTATTTTTCACGTTTCTCAAACGAATTTCAGATTTGCTATTGCAAAGAGGCTCGAAACCCTTGGCGAAGAAGGCGTTTTACTTGGATATCAAAAACCATGCGCTTTCGGCCAAATTAGAATCGAAAATCAAAGAACTTGGTGGGGTGAGTGAATAAATAAAATTACAAAATTTTTCACTTTTTGAGCCTCGATAGTAAATTAAAATATAGAATTCTTATTGCACTCGAAAATACATTTATATCCCCAACACAAATACGTAGAAAAACGCTTCTTTGGCATCTTGTGAAAATTTATTTATACATATTACAAACAATACGCCATGAATCGCAATTATTGTTATAAACTAATTCGGAAAACAAAAAATAGAAATTATAAATTTGCAGAACAGTGCAAAATCTCCTCATTAATCATTTTCATAATAAGTCGTTTTCGTGAAAAAAAAAAACGATTTCAAATTTCCCAACGTGTATCCCTGCCGTGCCGCTGCTCCGATAGATGGCGATATAAAATCGAAACATCCCGAGAGCTCGATTGGTCCGTCTCGATTCGCTCCGCGTTATTCTCGACTCTCATTGGCCACAGCCGTTGGAGACGACGCGCGCCCGTTTTCGAGCGAGACATGACCAACCGAGCCGAGCGCTACCTGCCGGATTGTTTCCCAAGTTACTAACGGTGAATAGCCATTTTGTGCGTGACAGAAGCAGTCCCTGGCGTTTCGTGCGAATTTTCGTTGTTGTTGTATCTTTGGTGTATTACATAAAAATACTCGGAGCGATGCTGCTTGACACGGAGTTCCGTCCATGACCCCCCGATGCTTCGAGAATTTCGCGAGTGTCGAATTAGGCGCGAGATAACTCGTAGATCGCGTATCGCGGGCTGCAGTTTGTGAAACTGTTTGGAATTTGGAGAGCTTGACAGTAGTAGAGTGCGGCGAGTCGGTGAGTGCGGTGCAGGGCCAATGACTTCTCCAAGCATCGCGTAAGTTCGTTATGACAACGCCCGCCCCGGAGTTTGAAGGCTCGCCGCGGCTTTGCGATAATTCTCATTCCGATTCAGTCCCACGTGTCTCGGGATAATTTATGGGTTCGGGCATGTGCAGCGTTCGTAATTAGAGCACACGACAACAACGCAACGTCCATTGTTGTGGACTCAACACTCCTCGACACACGATATCGGGATCGCGTTCGCGACAATTTCTCCGTCTCCCTTTCGCTCATCCGGATTCCGACGTGCCCAATTGCTAAAATAATGCAACGCTCGCGAAAATTTTGCCTCTGTAGTTACGTTGACGAAGCGAATTTTGAAGAGTTTTGAATCATTCACCAGACTTATTTTGTTGTTCGAGTTGACAAAATTGCGCTTTAAAGTTTTTAATTTAAGAACATACATTTCATCTTATTCGATTGTGATTTTTTAAATTTTACGTTGCAGAAAATCGAGTTGTTCCTGGTGAGAAGTGTGAATCTCGTCGTCAGCGACAGAGTCGATAAAAGAGACAAAAGCGAGAGTTTAGAAAAGGAGAAATGGGTCTGTGCCAGTGGAGGAAGCGGGGGATACCCCTCGCTCAGGAGTATAGAGGCATCCACGCCGATACGGACACCCGCAACGCCGTACGCTGCTACTGAAAGACTTTTCTTTAACTCCGCTGCTAATCCAAGGAGTCAACCTGGCCAAAGATCCGTAGGTTCACCATGCAACCAAGCGCAAATACCATTTTTACTTTGGCAATAAAAGTAATTTGTATTCTGCTCTTTGCATAGAAATCGCGGGTGGATGCAATGTTGGAGCGTGCTCTGACGCAACCGCAACAGTGTTCCGTGGATCCACTCAATAACGCCCAGAGTTGGGGAATACCGATTTGGGCCGTAGATAAATTGCAATCTTGGATAGAGAAAATATTTGCATCGCTGAAAGATGCGAGGGGCATAAAATGCGACAAGACTACGAAATCCGTTCGAAGCATTAAAGTTAAGCGCCTGAAGGAACCTTTCATCAAGTTTGAATCTTACAGCAGGTAACTGGACCTTTTTTCTTTCATCGCTGACGTTTTCATCTAATGAATTTTGTTTGCAGGGATACGCGACCTGTATTTCTGGAATTGCCATCGTGGCCGAAGATAAACTTTGATAGCCAACTAGGAGTTTCTCCCTTCGATACGCAACGCCAAGATACAAAGAAGCTTGAAACAAAAATTAAGGAGATCGAGGAAAACCGAGAAAACGCTGACCTTGTTAATAAAGAAAAGGTAAGGTTTTAACAAGCTTTCGGTTTTTTCTATAAATTTTTTATTGATTTTAATCTATTTTCGTTTTTAGGAAAAAGAAATGACACGTAGGCCTCGTGCCACAGCGCCGCGAACTCGAAGAACGGAACAGTTGGCATCTGGATATTGCGAAATTTGTCGCGTCGATTACAAGGATCTTAGTAGGCACATTCAGTCTGAGCAGCATCTCCGTTTTGTCCAGAACAATGACAATTTCTTGTCACTGGACAAACTCATCAATACCGGCGCCAGCGTGGAAACTTTCTTGAAGCTCAATCAGTCCAAGGATGTTGGGTAATACAAATTACTGTCACGCGTTTTCTGGTTGAAAGCGTCAAACAACCAGTAACCTAAATTTCTTGTCTTTTTTTCTCTCCAAAAAATAGCAAAGGTTGCGAGTTGTTCTCAACCAAAGACCGCAACGATCTGCTGCCTTTAGACAAATTGAAAAACAAGTCGGAATTGAATCCGTTTAATGACCAAGAGCTCAATATGGTGCAGTGCAACGGCATGCGCCGAAACATAAACTTGAGTTTGTCGTCTCCTCACAATCTACGCACTCGTACAAAGCACGAAAGTGGCCATTCGCTGCGGTCCAAAGGGAAAACTTCGTCTGGAGTTGAGAGGGATAACAAACTGTACGACAAGTTTGAGGGCTTTACCATAAAAAAGCGTGCAAAGGGCACGATCTGGCTCGAGGAAGATTCTGACAAAGATTCCACGCATGAAGATAATGTGACGAGGCAGGATGGATGCGAACAGGATATTTTATTGCACGGCTTTGTCAAGTCCGAGCCAAATAACGAGAATGAGCCTAAAGTGTCGATCAATGTAAACAGCAATAACCAGCAAGATGTTTCGAATTCTAAAATGTGCGAATCTGTGAGGAGATTGTCCAATGGTTACAATGAGAAAAGCGACTGTATGCAAGTGGACAATGGAGGGACGTCAAAAGAAGATTGCCGGGCAAATAGTAAAAGCTACGATGCAAAGCTCAATGACGAGGAACGCGAAGTTTCCATACTTTGCAACGGACTCGTCGACAAGTTTTCCCCAAAAGATTTGAAACTCACCAAACGGCTGGCTAAAGACTGCCAGCCCGAGAGGGGAAGAACTCTGAGAGGTAGGAGGGGAAGCAGCAGAAGCAACTTCAGGGGACGTCAAAGGTTATCGGTGGAAGAGCGTTTGATCGAAGACAATCGAGCTTATTACAAGGTAATCTTCGTCACATATCTTCAGTTGAATAGAATTTATTTTTGGAAAGAAATTGATACTAAATATTTTACCAGGTCGAGGTGTTGGGCAACAAGTTAAGGTCCAGCGGGGTGCCGAGTATTCAAATTCCGCCGCTGCCGCCGTCGCTGCCGTCGAAGGAAACGATTGAAAAGCTGAAGAAAGAAGAGAGCGAGAAACCAATGGTCGTAAGGTTCAAACGTGTCAGGAAATCGGAACTTTCATTGCTGAGCGACGAGGCCGAGTCTTTCATGTTCGGGGAGCCGAAACGAGAGGATTCCAGCGAGCTGAGCGAGGACGAGCAGAGCAGCCTTTTGCCGAAGGATACTTCTGAAAGTGAGAGGGATGGGTATATTTCATTTGATCCGAACTCTTCGGAAGTTTTGAATGATCATGATAGACTGGAAGATGACGAGGATGATTCTCAGGTAAATTTAGTTGCATTTTCCGTGATAATAAACAGTCATTTTTAATAATTTATAATACCTTTTCGATGTGTCCTCAAGGATTCCATCGGTCTCGGTAGGGCACGGAAGAAACGAAGGACGCACGCGGAAGCACTTATCAAGGATAACGTAGATTATTACAAATTCGAGACTCCTGGAAGCAGATTGAGGTATCAAGGATCGGTGACTGGCGTCAAGCAGGGCAAAGAAACACTCGAGAACGCGGAAAAAACAGGAGAATTGGTTACCAAAGATGAGGATAAAATAGTGGAAAAATTTTATCCATCCAAACCTTCCGCTGAAATTGAGAAGATGCATTTCTCTTTTGAGTCGGTTCCAAGATCTGAACCTTGGTTGGTGCTTGTTGATTAGTAATGCTTGTATTACGTACTACAAAAATTGGATTCTAATTCCTTTTTCTAAACTTGTTTCAGGTACCAAACATATCAACGCCAAGACCATGGCGCCGAGTACTGGCACTGTTTCAGCGAATCCGATGATCACAAACCTTTTCTGTTACCTTACGAAATCGACAACTTCCACGAGACTCTAATGAAAAGTATTTCGAAAAACGAAGCGAGGAAAAGAGGACGCAGCCGTGGTGGCAGTTTCGTAGCTCGTTCGCCCAGGAAAAGTCCACGCTGCCACGCCTCTACATTGGCAATAATGTCGACGATTATCCGTAAACGAGAGCAACAGCAAGTTCCAAACTTGTGCGTTATCAAAGAGGAAAGCAGTTCGAGCGTGAACATTGACGTTGAGATCAAGTCGGATTTGGACGAGCAGTTCAAGGAAATGGCAAAGAACATTGACGAGATGCTTTGTAGTCAGGAAATGCAGGAGTTCGAAGATTCGTTTGAGTTGGACAATTCGGATGTGAGTATGCTCGAAGCTACAATTCCTAAAGGTGCCCCGATAAATTTGCTGGAGCTTCTGGAAAATTGTCACGCCATGGTGCCCATCATCGAGTACTCTTCTTGTGCCAGCTCGGACTGCGGCGAAGCTGTGTTGGAATTGCCACAAAAGAGACGCAAGAAGCGGAAAAACAAAACTGGCTGGCCCGGGAACCGTCTTAGGAGAAAGTTTTGCCCAAAGCCGCCTAGCGAATGTACCGCTGAGAAAGCCGTGAAAGAACGAGTAGAGTCTGTCCTTGACTCTTTGTCGAATGAGCAGCAAGGAATTACGAATCGGGATAAACAGACAATCGGAGCCAAGATACGAAGGAAAACCACGGGTAATTTATTTATCTTGTTTTTCATGCAAAAAGCATAAAGTTTAGTGAAAATATCTAACCAGCATTGTTTTGTAGCAGGAAAACATAATAATCATGCAATCGCGGGAGACAGCGCTCCGAGTTCTGAAGTAGCATCGACCGATGAAGGAATTAAATTGGAAAGGCGATCGAAGAAAGAAGGCGAGGAAAAAATTTCGATCAAATGCGAGGTGAGTAAATAAAGAATACAAATATGGGAATTGAATTTTGTTTGAAATTAGATTTACTCATCAATAATGGAACATTTTTAGGTGAACGAGGGTAATAAAAACGAAGACGACGAAATGTCATTAGCAAAGAGGCTAAAGCCAGGAAGTGAAAGATCTGAGGAGGATTGCGAGAATCATGTAATAACGAATGCGAGGACTGGGCCAAAAAAGCGTCCACGCCCGAACACGTCTAGCGAGTATTCAAAAACGGAAACGGAAAACGAGCCCAGCAACATTGTTCCAAAGAAGAAGAAAAACAGCTTCAATAGCAAAAGAAAGCGAAGGTCGAAAAACTGCAAAACGAGAAGTTGCGCGTCATCCGGGCTCGAAAATGATGTAAATAATATGGTGCAAAAAGGTTTGCGGGTAATCAAAGACAAGTCCCAGGGCGACGAGTTGAGGGAGCAAACGACGACCCCGATCATGAGTTCATCGGATCTCGAACAGAAACGCTCAAGCATGGAATTTCAGCCTGTAGTGAGAGTTATGAAAATTGATGACCACGTGGACATGGACAATGGTAATATTTTGTCGGTGGCAGTTGCGAGTAACCGACGTTTGAGAAGCTCCGGTAGTTCTCCAAAAATGAACGGTCGTGCCTCGAACAAGCGCTTCAAAACCGGCAGAGGACAATTTCGACGGTTAATTAAAAACAGCTAAAGCTAAATAAAGTAGTAGTTTTTGGTAATGAATTTGTACAGTTCTCTACGTTTATCTTTTTATAGTGACGCTTTCTATTTTGTAACTTAATCTAATCCATCCAGTATACATTCTGTACAAATTGTCTTTGTGAATTTATTGTATTTAATGCTTAACGTCAATAGCTGGGTAACAATTGAGGAGAAATCATCAACTTGATGATGCAATTGAAAAGATTAGTTGACAGTTACATAATATTTCGTATCGAGAAGAGCATTGCGTACCTAATGTTACAGTAAAGAAATTTGATTCTTAGTGCTTATACTTCAGGATGTAACAATATTGTTACAGAACCTTCGGAACCAACATTCAGTTTTCAGTTTTACTTGGGAGTGAATTTCCTCCCGAGTGACCATTTATTACATCTCGTGTACATATATATACATAAATATATTTATAGTACGTGTATATAATATAGCAATTGTAGGGAATACAAAACTTAACTATTAACATACGAGTTTTAATAAGTCAATCCAACTAATTTACGTTTTCCATGTGTTTTTGTATGAAAAATGAAAAATGATGTTTATTGGACGAATTTGATATATGTAATCCGCCGAAAACAAACCCGATAATTGTATAAACTTGAAAGTTTCAAGTAGAAAGAATTTGAAATTCCGAAAACATTATGTTCGAATTGTGTAATATTTCGTAGCTGCGAAATAATTCGATTTTCGAAAACTTGACAGAGAAAACGTCAAAAGAAAAGTAGTACAATATTTTGCATTGTTATGTTATTTTTATTACGTCGATCACTGAGTTTAATCTTTTTTGTACAAAAGAAAAAAGCTGTAAAAATAAAGTAAACGAAATACCTTTTGTTTCAATCCATGCATTTATTGAGTCAATGCCATTACTTGGCACGCGAGGTAATTTCAAAATGATTAGCACGATTGCTTTAGCATTACGATCGGATTTGCTGTAAAGCAGGTCGCAATAAATACGCCCTGGATTTACAGATTCTGACGTGATTTATCGAAAAAAAAAAAAAAAAAAAGAATCACCAAGACACATTTTCTTCAACTCGTTATTTTTATTAATTTTTTGACAATATATTTTACAAACAAATTCTTATAATACTTGTAAAATTACAAAAATGAACCGAATATGTCTCCATAACTTTCCCCGTAATCCGAATAATCGTCCGCGCCAGGAGGCACGAAACTTCCGCCCAAAAATCCAGACAAATTTTCCTGCAAACCCATTAAACTAAATACTCCAAATACCAGTCTCATTACCAAGAGTCTAATGAAATTTGGAGCACTTGTTTCTTTGGATTCTAATATCGCTTGCTTATTTTCGATTTTGGAATGGCTTAAATTGACCTGTGCATGAAAATATAAAATATTTCGTGAAATCTTGGTATGCATAGAAATTGATATACTATAATTTTGTACTTACACCAAAAGTCATAAAGGATAAAACAAAAATCAGAAGCGTAATTTTCGTCATGATTGTATACTTTTGGTATTATATGTAAATGATCTGAAAAAGTAAAATTACAATTGTTAGTTATAGGTACGCGAATTGAGTTTGTTAAAAATGAAAGTAATTTTTCTTACGTTTTTATCTGTGATTAATTTCCAATCACGATGATGGTAAATTTTCAAAAAGTTTTTTCAACGCTGGTTTATTTGTTTTCTACGAAAAAAAAAAACTGTAGCTCGCGTAACGTTTTCACGGACGACGGCGAACGGCTCAGCTCCATTCAATCAAACGAACTGCCAACTGACGCAAAGTTATTCCACGACGCGATACTATAACGGTACGCTTCGAAAAAGGTATTCGAGTCAATGTAAAACACTTTCGACTCCATACTAATGCCTGAAAAACTGTCCTCTTCATTATCCATATTTACGATCTGCTTCTTCAGCTTTTGGAATCTTCAAACACTTTGATAAAACCCGTTATGCCCTAATCGTCCTTTTCATCATTTTAGAAACTAGAAATATTCAATCCAGGAAAGAAAAAGTACAGTTTTCGGTGGGTAATTTTTTTAATCCTTTATCAAGTTACATTTTCACGCTCTTTCAATGCTTTTTTCTTCTCCGTCAATATCTTCTGTCTCCTTTTTTTCTCCAGTAACTTTTTTAAATTTAATCTACGCTCCTGACTTTCAATCGAATCTTCGCCATTCATCAAATTGTCTAACTTGCTTGTCAATAATTCTCGAGCTCGTTTTTGATTTTCCATTAAACTCCTTGTTTCGTGACACTTGATAACTATGTTTGTCGGCTTATGCTTCAAGACCACGGCATTGTTCGTTTTGTTGACGGATTGTCCTCCCGGACCCCAACCTCGGACGTTTTGTTGCTCTAATTCCGATTCATCGAGTTTCGGTACTTTTGAAAAATCCAAGTATCTTTTCCAAGATTTAAAACGCTTCCCGACACTTAAAATACTCTTACTCTTATAATTCAAAAGTAATTGACCAGTACACAAGGAGCACCGCGATAACAGTGATTTATAAAATGTTATGCATTCCATCGTTCAAAGAACCTTTTTTAGTGCCAGCAGCGTTTGTCCTTTCTGAAAGAGAAGATATAACATCATAATTATTTTATTTTCTTGCCGTTTCGTGTCAACTCAAATTTACATGTTTTATTTTGCAAAATAAGATTTGTACTATAATAATTTTTTGCTTTGGAAAAAATACATCATTGCGAACGAATGAGTCTAGAAAAAATATAAATGCAATTTGTTTAATCAATTTTTTTAATGAAATTAACGATAGGATAGGATAGGATGAAAGTACGGAATTTTTGTAATTACCTGAAATTGAAACTCGATTTCCTTTAAATCCGTCAAGCTTTTATTTTCGTGAAATGTTTTTTTCACTCTGTACTTGAAATAATCGGAATCCGTGTACTTCAAAGTCTCCCCATATCTTCGTAGATTTTTGTACAGACCCAAAATATCTTTTTTCAACATTTTATTCATCGATTATTTACATAAAATTTTTCGGGCAAAGTTATTTTATAAGAAGGAACTCATGCTTTTTGTGTATAGGTTAATCTTTTTCTATAAATTTTCTATTCATCATTATTGTGGTGTATTGTTAGGGAATTTCTATTTCCCCACGAGTGCGCGAGGGATCTTGCGTTTATTGGGTTGGTATGAGTGGAAAGACAAAAGAGAGTGATAAGAAACGAGAGTCGCGAGAGTCGAGATCGAGATACGAGCGAGTAGAATCGAGCTTTGTAATATACGCGTACGAGAAAGTTTGATGTATCGTGATATATAATTAGCATTAAAGTAAATGAACAAAAAGTTTACGTTTACAGTATTATTGCACCAGGCTTTGTCTCGTCTCGCTCTTTCCCACGCCTAAAGAAAGAGAGAGAAAAACTATTTGTTGATTGTGCTGCCCTCTAAACTAGGATATAAATAGGTATATTCAAAAGAGAGCGAAAAACATAACCTCAAAGACAGCTGTTACAAAACAATGATTTTCACCATGATTTTATACGAAATTTGCCGTGTCTGTATAGTTAAATAATTTAATTTATTGACAAAAGTTTTTTTTGCTTTTACAGAACTACTCAAAAAATTGTAAAAGGTGAGTCATTACAACAATCATACCTACAAATAATTTAATTTAAACGGAGCATTGACATCCAAAAATAAATTTACAAATTATTTAGATGGACCAATGTTTATTCAAATGCAATGGAAAAGTCAACTCCAAAGATTTCACGTTGCACAATAAAAAGTTGATTTTGCATCGGGAATTCGACGTTTTACATTCTAAAGGCGATTACCATTACGACTTTGACCATTCGTCTAATCAAAACATTTTCGATCTACTTTTACCCTCGTCAGTCGGATTTTTGGAACTCAAAGAATTTAATTGTTGTTTGGGGTAAGTTGAAAAATTTTTTCAGTATAGGCGTTTGCCTGATTTAAATTTGTTAATAATTCGTTCATTTTTATTAATTTTTTATTAACTTTGTTATTTATTCATTAATGAAAATTTCATTCCAGGAAAAAATTGAAACAATTATCCAGGTACGAGGACTGCAATAATTTCGCATTCCCCGTAAATACAGCCGAACTCGACTTCCATCAACTGAGACATTCGATATGCGAATTTCTCAAGTTCAGTTGTATTTACCTGAACAGGTAAAATCTTTTAAAAAACCATAAAAGTATTCCAGAATTTCTTTAACCTTTTTTTCCATCTTCCAGCGTAAATTGGGATTACAAATTCCTGCAAAACGTGGATCTCGAGAACGACGTGAAGCAGCAGGACATCAAAATACGCAAATACATCGCTCGACTTTACAGCCTTCCGCATTCTCTTTATCACTACGCCCCGTCCCCTCGTGGAAATGAAGTATGTCCTAGACTTCAGGCAAAAATTCGATGAAAAGTAAAATGGAAAAATGCTTGTTTCAGTTTGCGCATCCTGGTCATCATATTTATCATTTACATTTGGAAATGAGATGGCATTTTTTGGCAATGACTTATTCTCGGCACGCTAGTCAACGATTGCCGCTTGACAATGTCGATATCGACAATGTACTTCGTTTAATCATCATAGATTTGATCTACATGGCCATTCCTGGATTTCTGCAGGTGAAAAAATTATCAAGAACAACGCGCTTTTGCTTTTGTGCTTTCTGTAATCCAAATTATTTTTTTCAGACGTCGTCGACAGATTTACGGTTCAAAAGTCCCTTTCCTTGCACATGCGCAAGGGAAATGTGGTTGATGATTCAACTGTTTATCAGTGATTTAAACGAAAAAGGATTTTCCAAGGTACAATGTGAAAGGAGCACAGAAATGATTTTTCCTTGTATTAATTTCTTCGTTTATCTCGATGTAGAATTTTTGGGATTACGTAAACATGGCCACTGATGAAATGAGACTCAAAAGCAACGACGAAAAAATCTTCTGGGTGAAAGCGAACGAAAGAAAACAGACAGACCTGAAAAATCCGGAAGTATTTTCCATCTGGTTAATCTTTCATCTCAACTCTTTGTTCAGTTACAGTCGAGACGGCGAATATTCGACGTTGAATTTGTCAAGGGTATTTTTTGACTTCTTTTTATCACCGCATTAAAATTTCATATTAATTAAAAATTGTTTCAGGTGCAGTCGAATCATGCCCAGCTTAAGGAAATTCTCAACTCTTTTTTGAACAAATACCTGAAAGGAGGAGAAAGAGATAATACAGAGAAAGAACTGTGCCTCGTGATCCGCATGCTCCATTGCTTGTGTAACGAATGCTGGAAACCTGATCAAATGCTGGTTGCAATGATTATCAAATTATTACTAGGGTATTTTCAATCCAAAATGAACCAGCCATTTTTGCTGCAATCGTTTGGCCCGTGGAGTAGTACTTTTGACAAGTACGAAAGTTTCGTATGAAAATCCTCAATCGAACAAGTACTCGTATAACAATTTGTTCCCGTTGCAGCAAAAGTCCAGCGGATCTTTTGAAAGAAGTGAGAGACAGGGTGGAAGACGACGAGCAATCCAAAGAATCCAGCTACGGCCTATTTTTGCGTCTGATAGGTAATTTTTACAATCTCTTACTATTTTTCACGATTCTCAAAACGACGAATTATTATATTTTTAGGTATTTTCTTGCGGAATAGTCGGGCCCAAAACGAAGCCAAATTTTGGAATCAAATACGGGGCAGAATTTATATGAAGTTCGAAGTTAGCAAAATGCAAGAATTGTCCGACGACGGTTTGTACAATTGGCTGTGTTTGCTCCTCACGTTGGCTATTTGCGCGGATCCCGCTGACTTGGTAACACTTTTTTCGACACTTGCAAAAATATCCCAAGCTGAATTTTGAACATCGAAATTGATTTGCTTGCACTATTTCAGTGTCCGAGAATATTCGGTATACCTGTAAATCTGACCGATGGCATGCCCAGCAAAAAAGATGTCCTGATTTGGAAAGTGAAACTCGCGGTTTTACTGCTGTACAAAGATTTGCAAGGCGATTTGAAAGCTTTGAAAATGGAAGACAGTTTTCTGAATCAGGTGCGTCATCAAGGACGAAGAGCAGATTTTTTATTTATTACTGTAATTTTATTTTATTCAGATAAATCAAATGTGCTGTGCGAGCAACGCATCGTCGTTAATGAAACACTTTGTGCAAGTGCTCCATGAAATTTTGGTATCCAGCGAAAAACTCGACCGAAACGAGCATATTTTGATTGACGGTTGGATCGATCGATACTTGTCAACTTGCTCAAAACCCACGATGGTTTTGCTGCTCGAAACTCTTTGTTGCGTCTTGGAAAAGTGCAATAAATTGGACGTGAAAAGTCACCCAAGTTGGTACATTTTTGCGTGTGCTTTTTAAATGTCGATGAGTTTGTTTAATCGTATTTATAATGTTAAATTTCAGTTTTGGATTCGATGTGGAAGCACGTTGTATCGAGGTTGAGGCAAATCGTTTTTGACCCGAATCTCAGCGACACCAATAAAAGCATAGCGAATCTCGCATTTGCGTTCACTTTAGAAGCAATGAGGAATCCGGCAATTGCCGAGCGTCACAAACATCCCATGAAATCTCTGTTTTCACATTTCGCCACGTCGATTATGATCAAAGATGTGAGGTAAATGGGAGCAGAGATTTTTATTTTAAAAGCATCTTTTCTCATTGCAAATGACATTTCAGGGTCATACAGGCGTATCTTGCAAAGGTTTTGACCAACGACGTCGTTGTTACTCATTTAAGATCGAAAATCATCATATTCGACCACACTCTGATACAGGTTTGCACAGGTTTTATTCTTTGCAAAATACATTGTTTTGTACAATTTTGTTGAATTCTCAATGTTTCAGACGTGGCTGAAGTGCTGTATTTTAGCAGGGGGAGTTGAAAACGAAACTTCGAAATTGGTGAAAAATTTCATCTTAGGTCTTAGCGACATGAAAGACATTTTCTCCGATTCCTTCAAACTTCAATCATTCCGAAACAGCGATGCGCCTTTCGAGCATTTCCCGAGATTTCTCGCGGAAAAAAGAAACTCGTTACCCGTAACATAGCCTCATTTTCAACTATGTGCAATTCCCTACTTTGAAAACATTAATCGGAAAATGTACTTTCGAATTTTAGGAATCCGCGAAAGCTCCGTTTGATGCCAAGTACAGACAGTATTTCCAAAAAATCGAGAAATGGACCCTGATGCCCATCACGAAAGAAAATGTCGATTCTGAACTGTCCCACCGAATCTACAATTGTATCGGTATGCTACTTTTCGAGTGCAGTTCCATGTTTTACATCAAGGTACACAAACTCGTCAACTCAATTTGAGTTACGGAGAATTATAACGAATAAAATTTTTTTCAGACTGAACCGCATAACATGTTCAAAATGATGATCATCGCTTTTCTGTTGCCCAACGAGGAAAAAGCGCACCTGAAACAATTGGGTAGAAAAATATTCGTGAGAGTGATTCAAGGAATCGGACGCCTCAATGTCAAAAACGACCTGCATCTTCAAACCTTGATACAGAACTTGTTCGATCAGTATTTGCCGCTTTTAATATCGAGTTCCGAATGTAAAGTCCAAGACTCGCTTCGCAACTTTTTCATCGAAGCAGACGCGGCTTACGCCCAATTGATTTTGGAAAAAGTGGCCAGTTTTATCGTGGTTCCAAATGATAATACAACTCACAAGCATTGCTATTTGGTGAGCATAACTTCAGTTAGTATTGACGTTAAATATAAATGGATATATAAATCTTTATCAACTTTTTTTAGGTGATTTTGCTTCTGAAAAGTTTGGTTCATCCTGCAGGTGGGATTCCTGCAAAAGTTATAGAGTTTGTGATAAGCATCTGCATTCCACGAGTTATCAACTGCTTTTTGAAGATCCACGACATGCACCCGCATAGAAAACAAACTATTGAATTGATCAGAGCCATTCAACAAAACGGCCATTACAAAAAAGGCGAAAGTATGAGGTTTGTATATGCCTTTATTTTTATCTGCTTTTTCGAATTTTTATCGATGCGATTTTTTCAATTGAATTTGTTGTACAGGCAAAACTTGCAGAATGCGATTTCGTCGACGGTGCAGAAAAGTTTCCCGATGAATGGACCCACAGTTTTTAAATTTCTGCATGCGCTTTTACCAGTTGATGCTGAAATTGTTGTCAACCTTTTTCCACGAGTCCAAGACATCATTAAAGAGCAAGAAAAAGATCGCAGATGGAATACGGAGTCTCTCAAGTAAATATAATAAAAGAATTTTTAAATCTTTGAAAGGATTGTACAAAATTACAATTTCTTATGAGGTGAAAATGTTGGAATAAAAATAACGACATTATTTTATGTTTCAGATTTGCACTGAACCAGCTTGTGGACGCTATTAAAAATCAGAAACGTGGGAATTGAACAAAGACTCATTTTTGTACATAAAATGTATATAAATTTTGTATTATAGTAAAAAGATTTAAGCAAAGCAAAAATAAGAGAATATTTGGAAAAATGTTTAAGGGTGATAAAGAAGGTAACGGCTCACGCGCTAGAGTCAGGTGTGATAAAAAGAATATGTAGGTTATAAGTTTTTTAATTTTATATAGAGTCAAATAATACTTTAATGATGTTAAAATGTGTTTGAAGATGTAACAAGATGTAAACCGGAAGTCCATTTCAGGCCGTAAGGTAGAAATAAAGAATTTATATATATATATATATAAATTTTGTATTGAAAAAAAAAGAAAAATGTACGTAAAATAAAAATTTGTTATTTTTAGAGTTTCGTGAGCTTATAAATTAATTAACCTCTCTCCCCACCACCCAACGGTACTTTTTCGACTTGAAAAAAATGGATAAAAAAGAATTACATGTCGAAAAAAAGCGAGCCTTCTTTCGGCAACGCGCTTTGATAAAGGAACAGAAATATACCTGGAGACTTTTTTCCCATTTTTTCAAACTTATCGATAGGACGTTGTTTAAAAAATGTAATTTTTGTCAGCGAATAAATAATTGTCAATTGAAATAATGACCAATTAAGTAAAGTTAAAAAGTATCTAAAAATCCAAATCGATATGGGGCGCGTTTTGATCCACTTGGTCGATAAAAAGTGGCATGCCTCTTAAAATCGATCAATGTTTATTAACCACTGTACAAAATAAATTGACCAGAAAATATATACGTACACATTTGATCAAGGATATCATTCATTTTATTATTTACAACAATGTTTCCCCGGCTTAATTCAAGTGATGTGAAAAAAAAACGTATTGCCTCGTCTTTCTACATGAACGAATACTTGATGAGTTTTACACCGGTAGAGAAAAAACAAGATAAAACGGCTCATACGTGTCGTACCTTGCAAACTTACAATGCAAAAAACTAAACCTATGAGATTTATCGATTATTCATTCTAAAAGTAATAAATCATTAATAAGATTCGCATTCATACACGTATGCATATGTATAATAAAAAAGTTGAATTATTTTTCGCGTGAATTAAAAAACGAAAAAATAACGCGCAATTTTCAAGCATTATGCGGCATATTGTGCAACGTTTACAATAAATAATAATTTTACAAATGATTTTACACAATAGCTGCCGAAACTTTCTATTTTCTTTCGAAGCGTCCCGTTCTCTATGTTACATTAATTTCACAAAAATATTCTTCGCTTTCCATCTGAAACGAGGTATTTACACAAGTCGGAATACAAAATTTCACTACAATTTTACACGCCATAACATTTTTCAATTTTTTTTCGAGGGTAAATGCACATTACTGAACTTACGCGACCTTCGCGACTTTGACGAAACACGAAAAAGCCGACGTTTCAATTTATTCAGCGAGTAAAATTCAAAACGAAATTGTTCATTATAAGAAAATAAACCTTAAAAAAATACTTTGAAACGTATTTGACTCTGGAAAAATGTATTCAAAAATCAAATTCAATGATACTAGAAGGTACAATGATTCCCTTCGGAACGATCGGCGTATGCGCGACATTAGTAAATACCATCATATGCTCGTGTACATCCTTCCAAAAAATGTCCAACTATAAGTTAAAAGTCGGTGAAAAATTCGAAATTTTTCGCCAATTTGTACAGGATTCATTTACAGTTCGATACTTTTCGTCTTCTCATCGGAATAGAACCAATTTGATTCCTTCTCGTCGTTTAACTTGGCTTCCCCAAAATAAAATGCAAGGATGAATAATCGCGCCATCACGAGTAATGTTTTGACATTGTAATTTGTTTGTACAAGCTCGCTCAAATTAACAAACGATAAAGGTGAAATCAAGGTGACTCGTTTAAATTATCAAAACAATCACTATATTTTCTATGATACAAAGCAATTTTTACAACTCGTCATCAATATCATTATCGGTTTGTAAATAAAAATGCAAAAAGTACAAATATATACATTATCATGTTAAATGTAAAACACTGCTCGTGATAAGGAGACAAAGCTACGAATAAATATAGATCTCTTCTTTCGACTTGTCCTTTGGCGCGTCAGAAAAGAGACGAGAGCGAAATGTGCGAGAGAGAGGGGGGGGGGGGGAAAAACTTTAAAAATTAAAAGAATTAGGGTTAAAAATTTGGTTATACAGTGTTCTTTATTATAAAAATCAATAAACTACAATAAAATATAAACACCATCCATCTCACCACCACTACCACCCACCCCCCACCCCACTCAACTTCTTCAAGACAATTAACAGACATTTTCCGTAATGACGGAAAGAGAAAAGGTTAGATCTCAAATCACGCTAACACCTCATTGCCCGTCTACGGTCTAAAAAAAAAAACATAC